>QLPN01001729.1:31229-87362 GCA_003314395.1 Albatrellus ellisii | reverse complement strand
GTGAGAAGTATCAGTAAGCAATGCACAGCATTGCACTGCATCAGTAAGCATCTGTGGGAAATGTAGTCATAAATGTACAGTAAGCGGCCCAATGACTAAATGAACATGAGTCTAGATAATCACGATAAGATCTACTGATGACCAGATAAGATATCTATAGTAGATCTTGAGCAATAAGGATGAAAGAGATTGTAAAGTGAAGAGAAAAATAAGTACATCCTGACAGAGGAGAAGTCAAATCATGGGCAGGGGAAATCTGCTCATTTTCACTGACAATGTGCTATCTAAATACAAGTCTAGCTCCAAGGCTGGAGCACAACAAAACAAAACAGAAAATTTACAGTGCAGGGTAGATCATATGGATATTTGAAATGCAGTGGAGTCTGGGTGCAAGCAAATAAAGTATCATACTATAGCAGATGAGTGAAAGAGGAAAAGCACCAATTGCACCAAATGCTGACTTCACAACTTGTGACTCCATGGACTGTGTCTTGGCCTATACAGCTTATTAATCCTGCTCCTCATTGGCCAAAGCCAGTCCTATAGTCTGACACCTAAACAAATGTGCAATTGATGTGGCTATGGATGATTGTTGTGTGTGGCACATTTATATTACTGTGTTCACTTGGTGTCACTGATGGTTGTTTCCTGGCATTATGTGCATGTGATGCTCATCAACGTATCCTTGAAGAAATATCCACCCCCACCCCACCACCCCTTGATGATGAATACAAAACTATTCCATTTGAAATAGTTGAGGAAGATGAAGATATTTCAGATGAAGACATCTGCCATGCTTGTTCTTCTCCATTCTTTGCTCATTGAGACATATCACCTGATTATATATCTGGGATATCTGCTAGTTGAAGCACAATCATTCATTTGTTTTAGTCTTTCTTCAGTTGTTTGGCTTCGCACACTTGCTTTGGCACCTTGTAATAGTTTTTCTTTTTTCTTTTTTTCTTTTTTTCTTTTTTATATTACTTACTATAAGTGTAGGTTTAACTACAGCCATGAGCTTAGCTCCAATTCATAGTAAGGACTCTATCACCTTAACTTTACAATACTATAGTATTCTTACACCTAGCTGTGAGCTTAGCTCCAAGTACTGTAAAGCACCTTCATCTTTTTATTTATTATAACATTTACTTGCTGAGGACTATTACTATACAATTAGCAAGGACTCCTCTTACTTCACCTTTATCTGTCTTTGTTTATATCTTTCTTCACTTGCACTTGTGGCTACTTCACTATAGCTGACTACAGACATGGCTCAGTCACATGATCTTGTTGATTGCTGCACAATCATCATTGATCAGTGAACCTTAAATACTTGTACTATCTTTAGGACTCTGGTTTTGCATAAGTAGTTGAGAGACTGGCAGTCTTAAACCCCAGTCTTGTCAACTTCACAATCTAGGGATTCTCCTATGCTGCACTTGACCTAAGCTTGCTCTCATCTCACTTAAAACCCTCAGAACTAAGTCTAAGATCTCTAAGTCACTTAAGCATCACTCAGACATCCTAAACTCATCATTCTGGATCCCCATTTAGTCATTGGTGGTATCATCCTCATCACTATCTCATTGATTCCACTCTTCATTGTCATCAGGAACATTTACTACACAGTCCAAGCACACAACAACTACCTTGTTACCAGGGGTATAGTTATCACAAACTTTCCCTAAGACTGTCCAATAGGCCACTCTTAGCATCCACATCATTTCCAATCTATATGATCAACCCTGCATTGTAAATCTTCTGTTTTGTTTTGTTGTGCTCCAGTCTTGGAGCTAGACTTTTATTTAGATGGCTCATTGTCCACCAGAAATGAAGAGGAAATCCAGCCATAACTAGCTGGAGTATATTCAGCTATCTAAGAAGACTCTATATACTCTAGCTATAAGTGCACAGACCAGTGCAGTAACTAAAGGGCAGGTCAACTAGACAATACCCACAGTAAGTATGGGAACATGCCAAAGGCACATGCTATGACCTCATAAGTAAAACTAAAGAATGTAAGTAGATAAGGATTAGATATGATCAGATAAGATGAAGAGATAAGATGATCATATCTAATCTAATCAAATGAAAACAGAAAAGAAAAGAAATAAGAAAGGTAAATGCACCAAAATAATGGTGCCTGACATCACCTATACTGTGCTTGACCTAAGCTCATTACAATCTCACTTCATTCTCTAAGAACTGAGTCTAAGATCTCTTAAAGTCACATAAAGCATCACTAAGACATCCTACACTCATCACTCTGGATCCTCATTTGGTCATTGGTGGTATCATTCTTATCACTATCTCATCGATCCCACTCTTCATCACCACCAGGAACAGTTACTATGCTTATCAAGTGCATATCAATTACATTTTTACCAGGGGTATTGTTATAACAGACCTTCCCTAAGACCATCCAATAGGCTGCTCTTAGCAATACCTTCATCTATATCTTTTCTTCCCTTGTCATCTCTGGCTCTGCTCTAGTGTAGTACCCCCATGTCTGGTACTCCTTCTTACTCTGTGGCTCTTCTCTGGCTCTGCTCTCTCTGCATCTCCCCTTTGTTCACAATGTATCCTCTCTTATTCATCCTCTTCCTAGTTGCCTGCCCTATCCTGCATCATCATCATCATCATCATCATCATCATCATCATCATCATCATAATATGCACCATGGCAGCTCTTTCCTTTTTCATCTCCAATACTATACACCCACATATGTGTGCATACATACATATACATGTCTCTCATCCTACATGCCCTGGTCTTTGCACAGTAGAGATTACTATAAGTAGTTTCCAGCTGTAACTGTATCAATAAGAACTCCTCCTGCACATGGCCTGTCATCAACACCTTCTGCCATGTGAATGCAACCTTTCCTTGATAAATATTACCTTGCACAGAAAGTGGAGTGAGAACTTGAAGCTTGAAGGATGGAACATGGCTTATCAAGAATATGATGAGGCCTCCATGGTCAATGCCACATCAAATCCAAGTTATCTATGGGATATGAGTTAGGTGGTATCCATTGTCACTAGTGCATTAACATTGTGGCACTTGTATTTGTTGAGGTCATTTCTCATTTGTCATCTTGACCATATTAACAGACCTCCACACTGCTTCCATATCAAATGGCCCATGCCAGTGCCTACTCAGTCTGAGCTCTCTTAGTTTTTGCAATAACAAAGGTTATATACATACAGGTATTCTTCTGCTAAGTTGCTGAAAAAGGAAGTAGTAAGTCATGCATGTGCCAGTTTGCAATTCCAACATTAGTATGTGCTGGCCACTTCCCCCCTCAAGGTCAGCATCACAGGTTGGCCAGTGATGGATGTCAAACAGGGATTTTGTGGCCTGGTTATCATGAACAATACAAATGCACTAGAAGAGCATTTGTATTATCCATCATACCTATGCTATGAAATCTTTGTTCAAAGCCCATTACTGACCAACTTGTGATGAAGAACTTCAGGGGGGAAAGTGGCCAGCACATACTAAGAGAGCTCAGACTGAGTAGGCACTGGCATGGGCCATTTGATATGGAAGCAATGTGAAGGTCTGTTAATATGATCAAGATGACAACCAAGGAATGACTTCAACAAACACCAGTGCCACAACATTAACATACTAGTGACAATAGAGGCCACCCAACTCATATCCTACAGATGACTCAGATTTGATGTGTCATTGACCATGGAGACCTCATCATATTCTTGATAAGCTATGTTTTGTCCTTTAAGCTTCAAGTTCTCACTCCACTCTCTGTGCAAGGTAATATATATCAAGGTAAAGGCTGCATTTGCATGGCAGAAGGTACCATATGCGTATTGGAGCATTATTGTGACTTGTTGTTGATGCATGAGCATCAGATACACAGCACTATTGTGCTGTTGTTAGATGTATTGTGGATGTAGGAGATACATTTGGCACAGGTACAATACAAATGGAGAGCATTTTGAGATGAAATGGTTGTGACCAATGCATTCGTGTGTGGTGGTATTACCACTATGTACTCAAGAATGACTCATAAGAATGGTATAGCATGAGACAAGTGCCAGTGCATATGGTAGTTAGTGAGTCCATAGACATGACTTTTTCCAAGTGTTACATAGTCAAGGTGTGTGATGCATGCAGAACAACTGTCTTCTGCCAAGGTCAACTATGGAGATTAATGATGACTGTCCACAATAGCACTCAAATATGCATACCGATAGTAGGGGGTTTCGTCATGCAGGTGCAGCCTTACGCTAATTCTTACTGATAAACAATACAGCTTCTGTACATGCTGTATTATGGCAGACCATGCATTTGATTATTCCCTCCACTCTGACTTTGGCTCTCAGGCTTTTCTCCAATGACAGCATACAGCATACCGAGCAGATTTGCAAGCTATGAAGGTGATTTGCCAAAATATGCTCAAAGATAGCTTCTGCCTTATATGCCAAACCAATGTCACAATAAGTGACACCCGCCCTCCTGATAACATCACCCACTTCAGTAGACACCCATCTGAGCAGTGATTCAAGACTGAGAATTGCATCATAAGTACATGTGGATATCTTGATCTGCTGCAGTGCAGCAATGAGGTGTGGGTGATGCTGAAAAACACTCAAGTCTTTGCTCCATGCTACAGCAGTTTCTGATAGACGTTACATACCTTCACTTGCACAATGTAATCACTGATCTCTGACATTAACTGAAATATGGAGTTGTTATCAGGGAAAGTGAGGTGTTTGTTGAGTGTGGACACAAGCATTGTCTTCAAGACATGCTGTCCCCCTGGGTTGAATTTCTTCCATCCAACCTCCTCAATAGACAACCCCCAGCCATGGAGATACAGAGGCTTGATGTACTATTGGATATCAACATCACGAATCAAAAGTGGAGGTTATGCCATTGGGCTGGGAGGCAATGGCAGGGGGTCTGGAGGTGATGCAATGCTCAAATACATCTTGCTTAACACATCCTTGGCATCCAAATGTGAGGTTGATGCTACTTCTGATAGCCTTCTTGACACATCATCTATGTCCAGGTCTGAAATTGACAGTACTTCTGGTGGGGAGAGAACCCACTTGCAAACCCTGCCAATGCAAGGAATTGCCTTGCTGGCTCCGCATGGCCCATCTGTTGCAGGATATGACTGGTGAATGAGCGATGTGTGGCACATGCTGGACCACCTGTTGAAGCTGATATGTGTACATGCTCCCTGTGCTCATGTGTGCTGCACCACTGACCTGTGGTGTGGCTCTAGTATGTGTGAGGCTGACATTTGCCAGCAAGGTCACACAATGTACAAGAGAGGGATGAGGCTAACAAGAGGGATGGAATCTTGCTTATGCAAATGGATATCCCAGATGTATTCAGCTGAAGAGTAACTACAATACAGCTGAAGTATATATACTAAAGGAAACCTGCACACAGACCATGTATGTACTATAGGGCAGGCGTATCATAAAGGAATGATCAATAAGCAACTTGCATAGCATCAGTAAGGATGCGCAGCATCTGTGGGAAGCTCTGTAAGCGACTGTGAGAATATACGTCATATACGTATAGTAATCGGGCTGATGACGAAATGGAAATGAGTCATATGTAATCGCGATAAGATCTACGTGATCTGATAAGATATCTTGTGTAGATCTTGAGCGATAAGGATAAAAGAAATCGTATAATTAAAAGAAAAATAAATGCGTCCTGACAGTATGCTGGAGGTACATGATGCATCCAAAGAAGAGCTGTTGGAGCTGTACAAAAACTGGGAGCCTGGGGTCCAAGCTATACTGTTTTATACAGCATGGGTGGGCCGGGTGCCATTGGTAAAGACATGACATTCATATGGGCACTGCCAGACAGCCTCTCGTGCTGGGCAATACACATCCTGGGTGATGTGCTGATGTATGCACATGGCCATGTGGCAATCATTGGTGATGCAGTTCATTGCCATTTTCCATACTGCCCACATGTGCTGGTCCTGACACTCTTCTGCAGTTGCACATGATGGAGATGCATGTGTCTGCAGGTGCCAGGCAGGCATTCAAGGCACACCCACATGCCCCATCTGTGTTCTGCAAGCTGACCTGTGCTTGAGGGATGTGTACACTCTAGGCTGGCTGCTTGCACATGGGTCGATGATGTGGAAGAACATGAGTACAGTGATGCAGGCATACCAGGCCTCACAGCTCAAGTTTGTGAATGGCATTGTGCAGACTGTGTGTAGTATGGAGGTGCCATATGAGTTCTCCAGTGGGCCATATGATGGGAAGGAGCTGCCAGATGAGGCAACTCCACAGCCTGGCAGGATGTGATCATGAAGAACTGGATGTTGCAGTGGAGCAGGAATACTGATGAAGAATGGACTGCAGTGGAGAGGCTGCTGCTACAAGCTATGGCAGTGAGCTAAATAGGGACTTGAGGTGCCCTGCTTTGTTTATATTGTACTTTACAGGATGCATAGATGCACATGGGGTGATATGGCTGAAAGTCCTCATGTAGGCTGTACTGAAAGCTGGAACACTCAGTGCTGCAGTGAAAGACTAGCACCCATTGGTTGCTGACCTCAGACCAACGTTCTGCAACAAACTGACATGGATGACCAGGTCACAAAGTGGCTTCATATTTCTGACCTCACCCCCACCATCACTGTGGACGATCTTGGGTCTCATTTGGTCTCATTCAGCACAGTCATTGCCCTCAATGATTTTTGTGCTCTTGATGTACTTGGTCAGCCTTGGAAATTCACATATGCTACATTGGACACTACAAAAGTGAAGCTTGTGGGATGTATGCTTGATGTCCACTACATATATGTGAGATCTGTTAATTTGAGGAACCAGGCATGAAAGTTTTGAGCAGTTCAACATGGAAAGGTGTGAAGCTTTGCATAGGTGAAGCAACACCAGACTTCCATGCCTGGTGAGTGCCCTGTGTATCCTCTTTGTGTCCTTCAAAACTCATTGGATCTCTGAAATATCTAGCATTGTGAAGGAAGTGTCTGCTGCCAATGAGGAACAGCCACAGAAATGGGTGCACCTTGCCCATGGTGTACATGGGATGCATGCATCTGACATGTTGTTTGTAACACCCAAGAATGCACACCTCCACAAGTATTGGCACTTCACTTCCCTTGGATGACTCATCTGACCCATGTGTATGTGGCCAGCATGCCCACTTGATCTGCCAACCCATGATGTGCAGGGTCTTACAGTCCCACTGTGAAAACCAGGGAAGGAGAAGGTCTCCAGGAAGAGAAAGAGGGATCCAGTGAACCATGCAAGGAGAAGAACAATCAATCCAGTGCAGTGGGGTAGCATTCAACTGATGGGAATGTTCCTCAAGGGTGGCATTAGCTTCCTGGCCCACTCAAGCATGGAACCCTTTGAGGAGGAGGTTCAGTCCACAAGCATGGAAGTTTCTGAAGATGATACTACTGAGCAGCTGCAAGTGAAATATGCTCATCCTCTACAGTTGCATCAGCCAGTGGTACCCCCTGTTGTGCAGGTGCAGCATGGTCACACTATAAGTGATTTGTTTGAGGAGAAACACAGGTCCCTTGACCTGTTAAAATCTATGTTTGGAAGTGCAGATGGGGACTGGGGGGGCCCTGAGAGCGCTGGATCTGACTTTGACATGGAAGGTGTCAAAGGGACACCAACTGGTGATTCAGAAGAAGACAGAGATGGTGCTTGTAATCAGGACTTGGCTACACATTCCATTGAAGACTCAAATGTACCCCCAAATCCCATTGTCCCAACTATGAGGTTGAAGGATCTCTTTGCCCCTTGTGAGGAGGAAGGTATATCTCAAATAGTTGTGGGAGGTGCATGTATATGTATTCACATTTCGCCCTTGTCTATGCAGCTGGCTTCTCCTTGGTTGGACATCTGGATCTCAACCTGGACTTGGAGCTTTCTGACAAGCTTCTGCTAATTGCCCTGACATCCACACATGTTGCAACAAAGGATGTGCCTAGGTCATCCTTCACACCATCGACTCAACCAGATCACATGCATATAGATGCCTTGCTCCTGCTGTTCTTCCTGCAATCAGACCAGGCATGCCTGCATAACACGCTCAATGTGCTGATGAGCATCATGCATGTGTAAAGCCAGAAATGACCATCAGGAACACCAGGTGAACATAGTGGTAAAAACGTGCAGCACACAACAATCAGCCAGACAAGCACAGTGATATAAATGCACTGCACACAACAATCAGCCATAGCCACATCAACTGTGCATTTGTTTATGCATTGGACTATAGGATTGGGGTCAGCCGACAAGGAGCAGGATCAATGGGCTGTACAGGCCAAGATGTGGTCCATGGAGTCACGAGTTGTGAAGTCAGCAATTGGTGTGATCAATGCATTTCCTATTTTGCTCATCCATATAGTGCCCAGACTCCATTTCACTTTATGATTGACCCTGCACTATAAATTTTCTGTTGTGTTTTGTTGTGCTCCAGCCTTGGAGCTAGACTTGTATTTAGAGAGTGCATTATCCATCAGAAAAAGGGAGATTTTCCCTGGCCCACAATTTGACTTCTCCTCTCTGTCCAAGCTCCAAGTGAACAAGCATGCCTGAATCTTCCCTTCATGTTTCCCATTTACAAAGAAATAGCATGTTCTTCGTAGGTCACATCATTGCCCTCTTCTTTGCATTGCATCCAGTTGCATTCTCCATTGCATTGCATCCAGTTGTGTTCTCCATTGCATTATGTCCATTCTCCATTTCGTTGCATTTTCCTTATCTCGCCATATTGCCTGTTTGTTATGAGAATTGTGTTCCCTTTTGTTGCCCCAGTCATGTCACGGTATCGCCCTTAACTACTAAAACTCCTTTTACCTTGGTGTCTAGAGAACCTTATGACTTGCACCCTCCAGCATTGTTGTGGTTGTTTCCTCCCTTCAGCCAAGCACAGCACATATCATATTGGAGCCCACCATGAGGGACTGCAAGTCAAGATTACATCTAGACACCACTACAACCTTCATTCATGAAGACATACTAGCTCACTGACAATTGAAGTGCTCCAAGATGAACTTGAACAATTCATCAGCCCATCGCAGTATTCACCACCTTCCACACCTTCCCTGCTCACAGAAGAAGAGTTAAACCTAATCCCACATGCTTCATCTCCTGTAGAATCATCATTCTTCTTGGCACCCAGCACTTTATTGTCACCTTCAATCTTGACTATCACCCTGACCCCATCTCACCAAACCAATAACCAATCTAACTCACATACCCCACCCCATATCACACCAATGGCAACTCAGTATGTGATGCCCACATGAGGCAATAGAACCACACCAAAATTTGACCTGAAGCACCCTCACAACCTCTGACAATATTTTGAAGATCTTGAATTCCACTTTGATCTCACACAAATTCAAGATAATCAAACATGTAAAATTCACACGTGATGCTATGTCAACGTAGATGTCCAGGACCTCTGGGTGATGCTGCTGACATATAAAGATACCACTAAAACATATGAAGACTTCAAAGCGGAGATCTATGAACAATACACTGGGTCCAAAGTCACTCAGAAGTGGACCCACACAGATTTATCATTCCTCATACAAGAATGTAGACTCTTGGGTATGCAGTTGCTAGGCAACTTTGCTGACTGCCACCACCAGTTCATAGTCATCGTGGGTTTCCTGCAGAGTGCCCAGCAACTCTCAGAATATGAGCAGGGTAACTACTATGCTGAAGGCTTCCCACCTGGTCTGTGGGAATGCATTGCTCTACATTTACAGATAGTCCTACTGCAACATGATCACAAAAATTCATATCTGCTCAAGGACATAGAGGCAGCAGCATGCTATATGCTTCATGACACAATGTCAGCAATTCATGCAACAGGCCTGAAGCCATCTGCAACTACTTCTACTACTTCACTGCCTGCTACTAACATTAAAATAGAACTGCCCAGAGTACTGGATATAGATGCTTTGGCTCAGGCAATCACCAGAGTGCTTGAGTCCCAATGCACAACACGTCCACAACAACAAGGGATTGCACCACTGCATGAAAATGGGAATGCATGCAATTTCTGTGGCAAGATGAACCACTATATTTGCAAATGCTTGGTCATCAATGACTACATTGTGCAGGGTAAAATTAGTTGTAATGCTGACAGAAAAGTTGTTCTACCAACAGGAATCTTTGTGCCTAGGGGCATCACTGGAAGATGGTTGTGTGACTGTGTCAATGAGTGGCACCACCAAAATCCAGGAAACATCAGTGCTGGTCAAATGATCCTAAATGTGCAGGTGATGAATGGCTGTGATTTCAATAACAAGGGCGCCAGTTTGTATCAGCTGTTGAAGGATGAGTGCATCGTGAATCTCAAACATGAGTTGTATAACTTGTGTCGCACACAGGTACCCTTCCAGCCTACCATCAGGATGTGAAGGCAGCACACAGAAGAGAATTCGGCATCAGGTGACCACTCTCACAATGCACCTGAGGTACCTCCACCTCATCAATCTAACTCATGCACACCACAGGTGACTTGGGAGTCAATGCCTCCTCAGGCTGAGACTACTCAGTCAGCAACCTGAAATGACAATGGTCTGCCTATTCACCCTTTTGCCCAGGCTCAAGATGCAACTATTCCCACACCTGTGTCTGTCAATCCCATGCCATCACACATTGCACCTATACAGAGAAGACCTGACAGTGCATACCACATAGATCCACCAATTCATGACAAAGCCCACACAGCAGAAGTATTCCAACATGCTATGGAAATGCCAATCACTATCACCCATTGTCAGCTCTACTCTATTGCCCCAGAGGTCTGCTACCAAGCTTGAGAGGCGATGACAGCAAAGAAAGTTCCTGCTAACCCAGTCCCCACATCCATGGCAAACTATGTCAAGGAGGACAATGACAAAAATGACATCATCAATAGCTATGCTCAGACCATCTCCAACAAAAATGTTTGTCACCTAGTGCATGATATGCCATGCAAATTTGAAGAAGCAGTCATGTCTAGTCAGTGCAGCAAGCCAATCATTGTCCCTGACCCATATGAAGCATACCTTCACAAGTTTCTGCCTGGCCAGCCACCAGACTCACTCATAGCTGTGAAAGAGTCAGCATCACTGTGTTCCATATTGCCACTGGTCAACAACAATCAACAAATCAAAAGCATAATTGATCCAGGGTGCCAAGTAATCACAATGTCAGAAGAGGTTTGCCATTCACTAGGACTAATTTATGACCCAAGTGTGGTCTTAAATATGCAGTTGGCGAATGGTGAAGTTGACAGGTCACTTGGCCTCACCCATAACATTCCATTTTTATTCAAAGATATCACATTATATTTGCAGGTTCATGTCATCTGCAGTCCAGCCTACAACATCCTACTCAGGCAACCATTCAATGTATTAACGCGAAGCGTCATGCACAACTTTGGTAATGAGGATCAGATGATCATGATCCATAATCCTAACACAGGATCATTGGTGACTGTGCCTATGCTCCCACATGGGTCCTGTTGGTTCCAGTTTCACCAAAAAGAAGAATCAGGTTTTTGCAATTTGAGGATCTGACTGCATGGCAGGGAGATCACAAAAATAATGATGTGCTTATTTGCACCAACCCTGTTCCCATTTTCCATCTTTATGCTACAAATCCCACTCCATCTATGCTTCCAGCTTCTGCATTTCTTGATTCTTCAGACTCCACTGTTGCCATGTACAGGAAGAGAAAGTACAAGCTGGTAGTGAAGAAAGTACATCTGGTTCTGGCTGATCTCCCAGTGTGCTTTCACATTATTTGTGATATACACAGTGACCCACTCACATTGATTCCTATACTTTTACACAATCCTCCACTGTTTATTCCAGTCAGATGCTATACTAATGAATGAAGAGATATCATAGACAGAGCACACAAAGGTGACTTCCTATGGCCTGCCAAGCACAATCTCATGCATCACTTTATGTGCTTGCAGCACTTGGGTTTTGTGTGGGATGACTCTGAGCAAGGATGTTTCCAAGAAGACTTCTTCCCACCCATCAAAATCCCTGTTGTAGAACACAAACCTTGGGTACAGTGCAACATTCCCATTCCACCAGGTATCTATGACGAAGTATGTTGTCTTATTACCAAAAAGATTGTGGCTGGTGTCTATGAGCTGTCCAACTCATTGTACTGATCTTGCTGGTTTTGTGTTGTCAAAAAGGACAGTACCAGTCTTTTGATTGTGCAGTCTTGAGCTGCTCAACATGGTGACAATCCAACACTCTGGCATACCTCCATTCACAGACCTCCTTGCAGAGCAATTTGTGGGTCATGTTTGTGGCACAACATTGGATCTATATGTTGGCTACAACAAACAATCACTCACAGAATTGTCATGAGATCTAACCACTTTCCAGTCACCATTTGGCACATTGTGTCTCGTCACCCTTCCAATGGGGTGGACAAATTCTGTTCCTATTTTCCATGAAGATGTTACTCACATTTTACAGTCAGAAATACCACACATCACAGTACCATTTATTGATGACATACCAGTGAAAGGTCCTGACACCAATTACTGTGATGCCAATGGTAAATATGAAATGATTCCTCAGAATCCTGGCATCAGATGCTTCATTTGGGAACATTTCCAGAATCTTAACCATGTAGTCCAGCAAATGAAGTATGCTGGGGGCACGTTCTCAGGACACAAGACAGTGCTCTGCACTCTGGACTTCAACATTGTGGGACACCATTGTACTTGAGAAGGCCATGTTCCTGAAGAATTGCATCTCGCAAAAATATCCAATTGGGGTCCTTGCTGCAACCTCTCAGATGTCCATGCATTTCTTGGCACTGTTGGCATCCTTTGCATCTTTATTCACAATTTTGCACATTGTGCTCACACTCTCACCATGCTTACTTGTAAACTCCAACCCTTCATCTTTGGTCCAGAGCAGCTAGCCACACAAGAAGATCTCAAACAAGCTGTTCTCTCATCACCCACACTCAGGCCCATCAACTATCATTCATTCATGCCCATTATCCTTTCAGTCCACACCTCATATATCATGGTTGGCTTCATCCTCAGCCAAGAAGATTCAGAAAACAATGGGCAATGTTATTTCATGCGCTTTGGCTCAATAATGCTTAATGATTGGGAGTCACACTTTTCACAAGCAAAACTTGAGATCTACAGTTTATTCTGCACCTTGCGTGCATTGAAGCTCTACCTCATAGGTGTTTGAAACCTCTTTGTCGAAGTTGATGCACAGTACATAAAAGGCATGCTAACCAATCCAGATCTTGCGCCTTCTGTGAGTATCAATAGGTGGATCATTGGCATCCTTGCATTTCACTTCATGCGAGTGCATGTACCCAGTGTGGTCCATGGTCCAGATGGACTGTCATGCTGACCCCCACAGCCCAGTGATCTGCCAGAGGATGATGATGAAGAAGAATTCAATGACTGGATCAATTGCTTTTATGGTTTCATACATATTATTAACCCACCATTCCCACATCTCCACACTACTCCACAATTCCTCACTGTGCTAGCTAACAGTATACCAGAAACCACAACAGAGGGCAAAGCAATATCGCAACCAGATGAGGAAAACGCACCTACAGAAGTGATTCTGTGAAACACTGTGGCGCTATGACAGGATGAGCGACTTCTCACCATTTGCACATGGCTGGATGACTTACAGTGCCCAGCTGATGTCAATGATGCACAGTATGCAAGATTTGTCCATTATTGTACTGAATTCTTCATAGTCACAGGGTGACTCTGGCGAAAAGACCCACATGGCCAGCATGAAGCAGTCCTCTTCTATGAGGAGCAATTACCCATTCTGCAATCTGCACACAATGATATCAGTCATCAGGGTATTTGTGCAATGCACATGTTAATTCGCGATGCTTCTGGTGGCCTCAATTGCCATGAGATGTCACCTGGTTTGTATGGACATGTCATATCTGTCAACTGCAGCAGATTAGGAACGTCTTGCTGCCTCCAACAGTTGTGATGCTGGCACCCTTATTTGCCAAAATGTACATGTATTCCATGCACATGCCTCTGTCAGGCAGATATAAGTATATTATGCAAGGTCATTGCTCACTCATGCATTACCCAGAGTTTCACATGCTGCACTCTGAGATGGCTAAATCCCTTGGTGACTGGATATTCAAAGATATTCTTTGTTGCTGGGGAGTGCTGACAGACATTGTGTCAGACAATGGCATGCCATATGTCAAAGCACTAGATCATTTGGCACAGCAGTATCACATTCAACATATTCACATTTCTGGTTACAATTCACACACCAACAGCATCGTTGAGCATCCACATTTTGATGTACACCAGGCATTGTTCAAGGCTGTGGATGGCGACCAGTCAAAATGGTCTCAGGTTGCATACTCCATGTTTTGGGCTGACTGCATTACAATTTGTAGGTGCATGGGGTGTTCCCCTTATTTTGCAGTTACTGGCACTCATCCTATCCTACCCCTTGATATCACAGAAGCAACATATCTCATCCCGCCACCTGCTTCCATTCTATCCACTACAGACCTTATCTCTTGAAGGGCGATCACACTTCAGAAACAACAAGAGCATCTAACTGACCTACACTTGACAGTATTCAAAGCACAACAGGAAGCTGTGGCCAGATTTGAACATGAATTTGATGTGACTATCTACAACTTCAACTTCCAGCGTGGTGCACTTGTCCTTATCCACCATACTGCTATAGAAAAAGTGTTAAACCACAAAATGCACCCCCACTACCTTGGACCTCTTATTGTGCTCTCACACAACAGAGGAGGCACATATATCCTCTGTGAACTTGACAGTTCAGTTCTCGACAGGCCTATAGTGGTATTTCACATCATCCCCCATTTCATGCAACATGTGATTCCCTTACCTTCCCTCGATGACCTTATAGATGTCACAACAGATTGTCTCCGTCAACTAGAGTCTACTACACTAGACAACATTGAGGAGCAAGGTGTCAAATGTGACTGAAAATGTGGCTCTTTTATTTTTCTTTCTCTTTTACTTATTTCCTATCCAGTTTTTCTTTTTTTATGTGCCCACAAGTCTCACACATGTCCCTTTGCTTTCACCCTCTTGTTTTATTCTGCAGAATTCTAAATGTACAAGGTGACAACAACAATACACATGCAGTGACCATTACTCCCACTCCTTTCCCTTGCCTTTTGACCCTGCCACCTTACAATGCATTGCACTATGCTCTGGGCTCTGCCACTCTTGCTCCATGAGTTGCATGTGCATGATTTGGATTTTGGCCTCCAACAGGTGCATGGACTGGTTGATGGAGAGATGCTGCAGCCCCAGCTCAGCATACTGCATCTCATACCATTGAAGGGCCCCCCAGTTTGCAGCTTCCATCATGTTGCTGTTTTGGTAGTCAAGTTGTGGCAGGGCCATCAGGAAGTCAAGTCCCAGGTATGTGCCCACCTCCGGTAGGGGCACCTCAGACTTGGACTGAGCACATGTGATGGAATGACTAGGCCTGGCTGCCTCACTGCCACCTTGTAGGAAGAGTGGTGTCAGGGACCACGGTTCTGCAACCAGCTGATTAGTGTCCATGTTGCACCACACCAAGTCAGGGACTTACCTGCTGCAACTGGCCAGTCTGGCCATTCCATGAATTCATAGTGTTGCCACTGCCATGCACACCTCACACATCACCCCACCCACTCATACCACCTACACTCACTATCTGCACATTGGCAGTGGCCACAAGGCTTCTTCACCTGAGCAGTGTCAATCATGCTGTGGAGAAGTTGTAGTGAGGGTACATACCTGCCATGTTGGCCCCACATCCATCTGCTTCCACCCTCACCACTTTGTTGCACCAGTGACTGTCTTTGGGGTCATCATGCCTGCACACACACATTTTCATTGGCACAGTGTGGTGTCCTCATCCATGTCTTCTGCACCACATTTCAAGGCTGTCAACATTGTCGAACCAGTCAGGTCCACCATGTCTTCTCTGGCCTCATCCTCCTCCTCAGTGTCCTCCTTGTCATTGACATCCTCATCATCAGTGTCAATCAGCTCAGGGGGTGCAGGTTGTTTGCCTTTGGCCACTCAATGGGCCACTGTGCATGCCTTGACACCCAACTCCTGTATCCACACCTGCCCATGCTGCAGTGGGGGCAGCATGACTTCGGGCTTCTGCCTGCACATTCCAACCCCTGCCTGTGACAACACCCATTTGACTTGCAGTGCTGCCAGATGTTCCTTGACTGTGTGTGACATGCCCACCTCCCATTCCACCTCCTCCACCTCCTCCTCCTGCGATGCCAGCTCCACTCCCTCCTGCGCCATGCACTCCACCTGGGTGCATTCCTTGGTTTCATGCTCTGCCTCATGTGCTGCCAGCTCCTGCACCTCCCACTCTGCACATTCTCGAGCCTTGCATGCCACCAACTCCTGTGCCTCCTGCTCTGTATGTTCTCAAGCCTCGTGTGCCACCAGCTCCTGCACCTCCTGCTCTGCCCATTCTCATGCTTTGCATTCCTCATGTTCTTGTTTGGCAGCTTCCTCAAGTTCCAGCTTACACTTGAGTGCCTCATTGGCCTGCCTGGCCCACTCCATGAACTGTGCCAGTGGCAGGAATTTGCTTGCCCAGCTCTCCCAACTTGCTTTGGTGATGGGTGCCAGGATGCTGTGCACACCTTCCAAGCTGCCGTGCTGCTGGTGCTGTCCCTGTGCATCGATGATTAGTCTCACATGCCCCATGCCTGTCTGCATTACATACCAAGAGGCACCATGTGCCTGCTGTCCATGATCAATATGCCTCCTCAGGCAGCCCTTTGCCCTGCAGCTGCTCATTGAGCATCATGTGCATGTGCACTCACAAATGCAAAAGTGTGTGCTCAGAAGTGGTGGCAGTGACAGATGATGCACAGGACATATTGGTGGATGGATGGTGGCTGAAGGAGATGGTGTTGATGAAGCTTATTGATGACAGTCACTTCCAGCACACTCCTCAGTTTAGGGCAGGAGTACCTGTGCCTTCACACTTGCTGCATGCTTTTTTGTCCTCCTTCCACATTTTCTTTTGCTCCCTTTCATATTTACTATTTTTCTTCTTTTCTTGGTTTCCACTTCAAAAAAAAGAAAAACTGACTCTGTTCTCCTCCTCCATCATGCCCTTTTACTCTCTACTGCCATATTCCTGCTTTGTTTTGCCTTTCCCTATTTCCTCTATGGCCAGAACCTTCTTCTCATTTCTTATTATTTCTCTCTCTCCCCCTCTCCCCCTTTCATCTCTTGAAGCTCCAGACATATCCCAAAAAAAAATCTCATCTACTCCTGTCTCTTTCTTTTTCATCTCTGTACCCCTGCTCTAATTTGGCTGCTCATTCCTATTGCTGCACTCCAGTATCCCTCCCATTCACTCATTCCCACATTGTGTCTATGCTCACCATTCCCCTGTGCCCCATCCTTGCCCAGTCACATTCTACCCCTTTCCCAATGTCAGCCCCCCCCCCATGTTCATGTGCTGCTTATCCTGTCCCCACCCCTTCCGTGTTGTGTCTTGCTGCACTTTGGAAGAGCATCTCCATACCCACCTATCTATCCACCCCCTGCCACTCTTCCTCATCTGCTCATTTGTTTGCTACACCTGCGCCCTCACCCCCACAAGTTATCCCTGCTGGCTGTATCCTGCATCTGATTGCATTGGCTGTGGACAGTCAAGATTTCAGTTGGGAGGAGATGATGAGCATCATGTGCATGTAAAGCCAGAAACAACCATTGGCAACATCAGGTGAACATAGTGGTAAAAACGTGCAGCATGTGACAATCAGCCAGATGAGCACAGTGATATAAATGCACTGCACACAACAATCAGCCATAGCCACATCAATCATGCATTTGTTTAGGCATTGGACTATAGGATTGGGGTCAGCCAATGAGGAGCAGGATTGATGAGCTGTACAGGCCAAGATGCAGTCCACAGAGTCACGAGTCGCAAAGTCAGCAATTGGTGCGATCAACACCTTTCCTATTTTGCTCATTGTCAGACTCCTATCGCTGACTTTATTCCCTACTGTTATTATATCTTTTCTTTACTTTCTTTTATGTTTATCTTTAGATCATCTGATAAGATAAGATCTTCATCTTATCTTTTATCTTATCTCATTGGATATCTTACTTACTGTCATTACGGTCATCTCGGGGATTGTTCCCACACATGCTGTGCTTCTAGTTACTGTTGACCTGCCCTTATGTACTGCACCTGGTCCGTGTGCATGATCTAGTACTATAAGTAGATAGGTAGCTAGACGAATAGACCCCAGCTTGTTACAGCTGGTTCATTCCCCTCTTCTTAGTCTGAGTCCTCTCATCCCTTGGGCTTCGATTCAGGGCAGCTCCCAGTAAGCCTCTCCAAAGGAGAGCAGGGATACGTCAGGAGTCGGTGGTCTCGCGCTATGGATGTCCGCTGTAGGCTTGATGATCCTGACACTCATCCATATAGTGCCCAGACTCCATTTCACTTTATGATTGACCCTGCACTGTAAATTTTCTGTTGTGTTTTGTTGTGCTCCAGCCTTGGAGCTAGACTTGTATTTAGAGAGTGCATCATCCATCAGAAAAAGGGAGATTTTCCCTGGCCCACAATTTGACTTCTCCTCTCTGTCCAAGCTCCAAGTGAACAAGCACACCCAAATCTTCCCTTCACATTTCCCATTTACAAAGAAATAGCACGTTCTTCATAGGTCATGTCTATTTTGCATTGCCCTCTTCTTTGCATTGCGTCCAGTTGCATTCTCCATTGCATTGCATCCAGTTGTGTTCTCCATTGTGTTATGTCCATTCTCCATTTCATTGCATTTTCCTTATTGCCCATTTGTTATGAGAATTGTGTTCCCTTTTGTTGCCCCAGTCATGTCATGGTATCACCCTTAACTACTAAAACTCCTTTTACCTTGGTGTCTAGAGAACCTTATGACTTGCACCCTCCAGCATTGTTGTGGTTGTGGTTGTTTCCTCCCTTCAGCCTGGCACAGCACATATCAGCACTCAGTAAAGATTTTGGAGCATGGGCTTCCTTGTGGGGCAAAGGAGCAGGGCAGGAAGATGACACAGCAAAGATTGCAGAAGAAGCACAGAGGTGATGGGAGGAGGTACAAGTATCTTGCAAGGGATTGGAAGTGCCATTGAGAAGCCATTAAGAACCACTGAGAGTGAGGCAGTCTTTGCTGATGATCTGTCTTGATGCTGGACCTGCTTTGGCGAGTCTTGATTTTGCATGACCACTTCAGCATAAGCTGAATATTGTTCAGGAATTTGTGTTGATTTGGGAGTAGTGGTGGCTGCTAGTTCCATAGCTTGAGAAGTATGATGGATCCAGTCTTCATCTGGAAGACCTCATCTCCTTCAATTGGAAGTCCAGTGTTAAACTTGATCTTGTGACTAGACAGAGATCATCTTCCTGCACATCAAACAGCAGGTCTGAAAGCATTCAATCAAGTGGGCTACATGCCACATGAGGCAGAAGAGAAGAAAGGTGTCTAACATGAGGGGCAGCATTGCTGCAAGTGATGTAGAGTGGGGTGGCAGAGTGGCCACAACATGATGGTAAGAAGAGACATTGCAGGTGTGGTATGTTTGAGAATATGATGGTGAGAAGAATAATGGAGATACTCACTCAGACAGGACAGAAAATATCTGAGGAGATCATATAGTGGAGGTCAATATATATAGTGTCCATAAGCAAGGTTTGAGTGGAGAGTGAAGAGACAGAGAGCAAGAACTACCAAATTTGTAAGAGGGGCACACATCATATGGATGCAGTAAGTGGGGCCCATGTGTGAAGTGAGTGAGTGAGGACTGCATAAGGAGTATGTAATAGTTATGTGTATATGTGAAAGGGAGAGAAAGCTGAACAAAAATACTCATATATTCAACACTCCCAAATGTAACATGAGATTTGTACCAATCAATGAAAGGGTTATGGAGTTGGAGCCAAGGATGTCCCAAAACAATGTCATCTGGTCCAAAACTGATGATGAAGAATTTGATGGTCTCTGTTGAGCAGCACCAGTTCCAAAATAGTGACTTGGCTTGGGTTTGAACCAAGGACCTCCCTTACTCTGGGTGGGTACTCTAACCACGTCTTGGTTAAGTGAAGTGATGTGAAGCTGCACTATGGCTAGTTCCTGTCTAGAGAGTTGGCTACTTTGAGCCAAGAGATAGACAGGGGAGTTTAGCTCATAAGCACATGGTCAGGTATTTGACCTTCATCTTCAACAGTCTCTTGATGATCACATATCATCATATGAGCTTCATGTGTCATTTGTCCCACTTTGTTTCCAGTGTTATTGGCATTGCAAATGATCTGAGGGTGTGGCAATGGAATAGGGGTGCTTCCTGACTAAGTGGATATTGATAGAGTCACTGGTAGCTCCACTGTCAACAAGTGCCTTTTAATTTTCAAGTCAATGACTTTTGGGATGATTGCTAAGTTGAATAGGAACATATATAGCACATAGGACGGTGATCCAGAGGCAATGAATCCACTGGGGTACAACATATTAGTTCAAAGATTGTAGATTTCTCTGAACTTCCTAAAAATCCTGACATATCTGACAATGTTCTCCCCCACTCCATTGGTAATGTACAAATAGATTTATAAGTGTGACATACAGTGGCTTCATTGTATACTGGTGGTAGGGTACTCTCTGCTTCTTCTTCCTCATTTCTTGTTGGTTTTTAACTACCTTATGATGCTGATTACACTTCTTACTTATTAAGTATACTCATCTCTATCTCATATTATTGGTATTTCTTTTCTCTTTATGGTTTGAGCTCCTCTTCAACTTTATCTTGCTCTTACTATATCTTCTTAATCTCATCATCTTCTCACCTCAGCACTTCTGCATGTGCTGAGGTGAGTATCTCTTCTGCTCTCTGAGCTCTCTTCTGACATACCTGCTCTATACAGCTCTCTCTGTCTTCTGTGTACCCTCTACCCTCTGGTACATGTCTTCTCTATCTTACAGCTATGTCTCCAGCTCTCTAGGCCTCTGGACTGTTGTCCTTGTGCTGTTTTCCACTTTGCCCATATTTCAACAAATTAGTCATCAGTGTTGAAGTGCAGATGTTCAGTGTGATGGTCACCTGAGGCTGAGGCACTCCATTCAAGGAGGCAAGAGGGAGAGGGTGTGAGCATGCAGGGCAGAACACCCAGAAAGAGGGGTTACAACACTGACATAGCACAGAATATAGTAAGAGGGAGTGTAGATGCTAGTACAGTGAGGGAGAAGATGTAGAACTCAACTAAAGATCAGTGTCCATAATCTTGTTGGAAATATTCAAGGTATTTGTTCAGCTTTGCTCTACTTTACAATACTACACATACTCTTTACATCATTCTGACACATGTTCTCAACCCACTTACAACACCACTTACCATGTTCTCATACCACAATCAACAACCCACACTTTACACTCCACCTGAACTTAGTTCAGAGCACACTACATATACTTATGCCCCCACTTTCTTACTGCTCTAAGACATCTTATAGTATGTCTTACCATGTCTCTCCACTCTGCACCATGTCACACACCATGCACCACATTCTTCTATTTATCACTCTCTTCCTTTCCTTCCACTCTCTGCCTCCCACTGCCCAATCAATACTTACCACATTTGTCATCCTCTCTGCCTTCCCATTCTTGTTTCTATGAATCTGATACCTATATACATAAAGGAGTGGAACACAGACCATGCTGATGTAATAGAGTGTGGGGTATGGGTGCTGGAGTGAAGAGCAAAACCACATGTCAACAATCAGCAGAATGATCCTTGTCACTATCTCATTGATCCCACTCTTTATCATCATCAGGAACATTTACTATGCATATCAAGCACATGACAATTACCTTGTTACCAGGGGTATAGTTATCACAAACTTTCCCTAAGACTGTCCAATAAGCTGCTTGTAGCATTCATACTACTTCTTTTCATTCAGCTTTCCCCTTTCCTATATGCACATACTCTTTACACATGCAATACATACTTGTCCTCACATCAGCTCTCATCTCCTTGGACATACATCTTCTTTCCCAAGCTTGACCCACACACTACTCTGGGATGATGCATGTCCCTCACACATATGGTCACCATTGTACTCTACATACTATACTCCACTCAAACCATATCTCACAGACACTATATATGCTGGTACTTACTATACAAACTCCTCAGACATCTCCTACACAGTCTGAGTGAGTATCTCACCCTACCACCATTATCATACCTCTCACCAGCCCTGCAGCACACTATCACCATGTTGTGGCACATCATCACTTGTGTCTGCACATGCTCACTTGCTGCAGGTTCATTTACTCTCTACTTAGATGTCTCCTACACAGTCTGACATACTATCACCACATTGCAGCACATTGCTTGTGTCCACACATACTTATTTGCTGCAGCATGTCTGTGCCTCTGTCCCCTAAGGGACATACTTGTCTCTTTACAACAATGTTCTACATTTTTGCCATCACCTGCCCAAACCTGCATGAACACAAGCTTGATGGGATACTGGTGGGGGAATATATGTTGGTGTAGATTGAGCAGAGGATGGTGCTGAATATATACATACTTTGACAACACTGAGCTGTCTTTCTGTGTATGCTTCTCTCTGCTCTCTGCTCTGCTCTCTCCTCAGATGTCTTGCCTCTGGATATTAGTCCTTTGGCTACTCCCTCTCAGGTTGTTGTGGCTGCAAGCCTCTTCTCATCTGACTATGGTCTACCTGCCATGTGCATTCCTGTGTCTGTTTTGACAACAGGGACTTTCTTTGCAGTTATTGCTTCCTAAGCTTGGTAGTGGACTTCTCAGGTGAAGGAGTAAAGCTGATGGAGGTGTTTCCATGGCATGTTGGAAGACTTCCACTGCATGAGCTTTGTCATGAATCAGAGGATCCACTCAGAACACATTGTTGGGATTTTTCTGCACAGGTGCAACACAGAATGGCACAGGATTAGCAGATACAGGTGTGGGAGTAGTTGCATCTCAAGCCTGGGAACAGGGGTGAATGGGTGGATCATTACTGTTACAAGCTGCTGACTGAGTAGTCTCAGCCTGGGGAGGTGTTGACTCTCAAGTTGCCTGCTGTGTGTGTGAGTTCAACTGTCAAGGCACAGGTACCTCTGGCATGTCACAAGAATTATTGCCTGACACAGGATCAATGATGATTGCACAGCAATCAATGAAGTCACATGACCTGAGATTTGTTTGTGAATATAGTAAGTGGCTGTGAGGCTCACACTAGACAGCAAGGTCACAAGAGTAAGAGGAGGGAATTGAAGAAGGAATGAGGCAATACACTCAGGATGAAGTCACACTATTGGGCAGATATCCCAGATGTATAAAGCTAAAGAATACATGATAGAGAAGTACCCTATATATACTAAAGAGATTGGCACACAGACCATGTGCTGTCACTATAGGGCAGGCATATGTAAGTAAGATGTGCAGCATCTGTGAGAACTATCAGTAAGCAATGTGCAGCATTGCACAGCATCAATAATTGACTGTGAGAATATGAGTCATATCTGTATAGTAATTAGTCTGATGATGAATGGAAATGAGTCATAGATGATTGTGATAAGATCTACAGATGATCTGATCTGATCTGATCTGATAAGATAAGATATCTCATGTAGATCTTGAGTGATAAGATTGAAATAAATCATAAAATGAAAAGAAAAATAAGTACGTCCTGATAGTGGCTCAGCCACAAGTGTGAAATGAACAAGAAGTAAACAAGGATAAACAAAGGCAAGAAAGAGGAGTCCTTGCTAATTGTATAATGATAGTCCTTAGCAAGTAAATATAATTAAATAAAGAAATATAAAAGAAACTGATAAGTCTTTATAGTACTTGGAGCTAAGCTCACAGTTAAGTATGTAAATACTTAAGTACTATAAAGAGAAAGAGGAAATGAGTCCTTACTATAAGTAGGAGCTAAGGTCACTGCTGTAGTTAATACTACACTTATAGTAAGTAAAATATAAGAAAGAAAAAAGAGAAAAGGGAAAAGAAAACTGTTATGAGATGCCAAAGCAAGTGCCTTGTAAGACTGACTATGCAGCTCCTTCCTCTTTTGGATTTTACTATACACACACACACATACACACATATACATACACACACTTTACATCTTATACTATATACAGTTCATAGTTGTACTTAGAAGAATAAAATCCTCCTCCCACACATGGCCTGTCATCAACAGGTTATGGGCCCTGCCTGGGTCATATGTGGAACTCTTCTCTCTATCATCTTGCTCAGGGCTATTGCCATTGCATCCTCCCCAATCCTTGTCCTCATCTTTGCTATCTCACAACTGCTCCACTTATCACTCTCAGTTTTAATTCCAAAAGTCAAATCCATCCTCATGCACACCCTACCATCATCCTGGAACTTCTTCACATCTACCATCCTTATTGCCTCTGATATTGAAGCACAAAACAAACATGACTCCAACTTCTGTTCAACAGCTAGCATACGCAACATGTCCACCTCTTCCTCTGCATTTGGTGCATGTTACAATGTTGGAGAATCTAGCTTGTGGATGCTAGACTCTGGCTGCACCAACCACATCTCACCTCACAAGGATGATTTATCCAGATACACCCCTTCATAGCATAACTGTTGGGAACAGATCATCCATCTCTTGTGTTGGCAAAGGCTCATGTGCATGTCACCACAAACTGCCAGATGGTTGGATCATATCCCTGTCTCTTTCAGATGTACTACATGTCCTGGGAGCCTCTGGTCACCTTCTCTCCATCAGCAAACTTGATGGGCTCAGTTTCTGTGTCACATACCAGGCCAGATCCTGCATGATCTCCAAGGATGGACAAGTCTTTGTTGAGCACAGGCCATGTGCGAGAGAGGAACTAGAATAGTTCTTATCTATTGTGTGACGATATTGTAGTCTACTTATAGTATCAACTATAGTGCATGGACCACAGGGGATATGGAGGTTGGACGTGTGTATGCATGTATGTGTGAGTTGAAGTATGTGTACAGTAGTAAGATGAAAAAGGAAGGAGTATATTAGTAAGCACCCAAACGTCAACACCCCCCCTTACTGGGAACACACTCAACGAGACCAAGATTAGAGCAATGAAGAGAGAAGGGAGAAAGAGGAAGGGACTTAGTAAGGACATCAGCAATGACCTGTGAAGAAGGAAGATGATGTATGGAAATGGTGTGGGAAGCAATGCAATCGCGAATAAAGTGATGTCGTATGTTGATGTGCTTTGTCCCTCAAGTGACTACAGGGTTTGTCGCAATGTCAATGGCTCCCTTGTTGTCTCCATATAGTACCAATGATGAGGGGAATGCGAAACCTATCTCCTGTAGAAGAGAGTGCAGCCACAACCCTTGTGCAGCAGTTTGTGAGAGCAACATGTACTCCGCCTTGGTGGAGGAAAGGGATACAGTGTGTTGCTTCCCCAATGACCATGCGACGGCTCCTCCTCCTAGCAGGAAGACGTATGCTCCCACAGACTTGTCTGCTGCCCAATCAGAATCAGAGTATCCAAAGATGCTAGTGTTGCTTTTACCCCCATAGCATAGATGGTAGTGAATGGTGCCTTTGAGGTAACAAAGGATATGACGTGCCAGGACAAGATGTGATGGGAGAGGATTGGAGAGGAATTGTGAGAGCTTCATAATGGAATAGGCAATGTCTGGCCACGATACTATCGCAGCATATAAGAGTGAACCTATTCATTGTTGGTACTCTGACCAAAGCGAGTGGTTGGCGATGTAGTCAGCATCTGCTTTTGTGGGAGTTGCGCCAGGGGGTAATGGCGTGACAGTAGCATTGCAGTCATCGAGGTGGAACTGATCGAGTAGGTCGCCAATATAAGCTTCTTGGTTGATCTGTAGAGAGCAGTTATCTCTGTTGCGGGTCACATGCAGCCCGAGGTACGACTTTATCTCCCCTAAGTCAGTCATCTGAAAGAGTGCCTGCAATTGCTTCTTGCACACCTCTACTTCAGTCAGGGATCCTCCAAGGATAGTGATGTCATCGACGTAGAGGACAATGATAAGTGGTTTGGAAGAGACTGTGGAGATGTAGATCCCAGAATCCGAGTATGTGCCAGTGAAGGACATACCAAGCAGCAACCCATGCATTTTGTGGTGCCATTGCCTTGAGGCCTGCTTTAGACCATAGATCGCTTTTGAAAGCCGACAGACCTTTCCTTCAGAACCTGGAGTGACGAAACCCTGGGGTTGTTCCATGTATATTTCTTCATCTAATTCGCCATTGAGGAAAGCTGACTTGACGTCCATGGAGTGGACTTCCCAGTCTTCTAATGCGGCTATCACAAGGAGGGTATGTAAGGACTTGAACCGTGCAACTGGGGAGAAGGTTTCGTTGTAATCTATGCCATGGATCTGTGTGAAACCTTTTGTGACTAAGCGAGCTTTGTACCATCCATCCACTTTGTGTTTAAACACCCATTTGTTTCTGACAATGTTGTGTCCTGGTGGAGGGTCAACCAGTGACCAGGTCTGAAGTTTATCGAGGGAGGACAATTCTTCTTCACAGGCTGCTTGCCATGCATCGGCGTCATGGCTTGATAGAGCCTGTTTTAGGGTCAAGGGGTCACATGACAGAGCGTGGGAGAGGATGGCAGACAGTGAAGGTGTGCCATGGGGTGTTGCAAAAATGTCGTCGCCATCATCAGAGAGCCCCCCCTCGCCGAGAATGTCAACAAACTCCCTTGGACCATAGGCACTGTCATGGAAACGAGCCAGCCGCCTTGTGATGCATTGTGAGTGATGAGGTATGGGGTAAGACTCATCAATGGTATGGACAGGTGGAGCAGGGTGACCAGGTGAGGTGGACAAAGCCCCAGCCTGAGGTGGTGAGTCAGGTGGTCCAATGTCATGCTCACATTGAAGGGAATGACATGCATGAACACGCAGGGGCGGAGACATGAGAGCTGGGCTGTGAGGAGGAGTGATGGGGGCAGGAGCAGAGACAGAGTCTGCAGGAGGTTCTCCAGGCAGTATAGGAGCCATGGGCAGCTGTGGTGCGTCGTCAGGTTCCACAGGGGGGATAGGCTGATGGACTACAGTGGGTGCCACACCACCACCAGAAATGCTGGGGGTGCTGTCATTGTCGTCATTGGAGTCGCTGTCGTCGCCATCAGAAGCACTATCATCAGCAGAAGGCGGTGGCGGAGGTGGGGGAAAGACATCTAGTACAGTGGGTGTGGAGATGGTGACAAGAGCCGGGAAGACATCTTCCTCAAAGATCGCGTCCCGACTCACAATACGATGGCCAGACGTCCTGTCCCAGAAGACCCAGCCTTTGGTGCCAGACTCATATCCGATAAAGGTAAGTGGACAAGACTTTGCATCCAGCTTAGTGTGCTGATGGGCAGGATAAGCAACCCAGGCCTTGCAGCCGAAGACGTGGAGATGCAAGACATCCAGGGGGGAGTCAGCAGGCTGCCAGAACAACTGGGGAGTGCGCCAGTCCAGTCAGCGCATGGGTGACAGATTGTAGGTATGTACAGCCATCCATACTGCACATTCCCAGAACCCTGCAGACAACCCAGTGTGATGCAGGAGGCTGAGGGAGTGGTTGAGGATGGAGCGATTCCATCATTCTGCTCGACTGTTCTGTTGAGGGGAGTAAGGGACAGTGAGTTGGTGTTCAATTCCGCAGTCAAGAAGTAGATCGGAAACTGAAGCAGCAATGTATTCCCCCCCTCGATCCATACAGATGGCAAGTGGCCAGCAACCAAAAAGCGTGTATATGCGAGCGAGGTATAATCAGAGCGCATCCGAAAACTGATCCTTGCATTGTAGGAAGTATACAAGGCTGAATCCAGAGTGGTCATCAAGGAACGTGGCAAAGTACAGGTAGCATGAGCCCACAGAAGCCGTACCCATAGGACCGACAAGGTCGGAGTGTATGAGGTCAAGGCAAGATGTGGCCCGAGAACGGGAGATGCAGAAGGGGGAATGTGGGAACTTCCCCAAGAGGCACCCCAAGCAGGGAGAGACAGCAGGGGAGAGAGCTGATGAGGCAAAACCAGTGAGTTGTGTTGGGGAGATCCAGCAAACAACCTCTTCCGATAGGTGACCCAACTGTTCATGCCAGGTACAGAGTGTGGGGCAAGCTATGGCATGAAGTGAGGAAGTTGGTGAGAGAGCCACCCAGTACATGCCATTCTCGAGGTATCCAGAGCTGAAGACATGGCCATCTTTGGAGATTTTGCAGCGGTTGTTAAAGTAGGAAACGCAAAAGCCGAGCGTGTCGAGTTTACTGATGGATAGGAAGTGGCTTGACGCACTTGGGACGTGCAAAACCCCGCTAAGGGACAACTGGACAATGGAGCCATCAGGTAGCATATGCCTTCGCAGGCAGGTACCAAGCCCAAGACAGGGTATTAATGAACTGTTCCCGACCGTGACTGATTGTTGTGGTGTGCCTGAGTACACAGCAAAGTCTTCTTTGTGTGGCAAGATATGATCTGTGCAACCAGAATCGAGCATCCAGAGTCCCCCATCATAGTAGCAAGTGTCAATGTTATCACAGACAGGTGCAGCAGACATTGTGTTTACAGAGCTAGGTACGCTGGTCCCCATTCCCTTGTTCCGTTCTGCATCCCGCTTATCCAACCATGCTTTGACATCTGCAGGCATGCCATGCAACGCCCAACAAGTGTCGACCATGTGGTTGCAGCGCTTGCAGTGGGAGCAGAAAGACCCATTGCAGCATCCGCTGTTGTTGAGGTTGGTTGTAAAGGCTGCAAGGGTTGAGTGGGGCTTGGTGCATGCTTCTTCGTCCAGGATGCGTCCACAAATATTTCCGATAGCGAGATGGGCGAGGTTGGAGGAGGCAAGTAGTGCGGAAGAGAAGGAGCTCCATGAAGGAGGGAGTGCATGTAAGAGTAGGAAACACATGTTTTGCTTGCTGACCTCGACCCCTGATGCAACCAAGTGATCTTGTGCGATGATAAGTGCGTCAATCTGTGGCATAAGAGGAGTGCTGATATCAAACTTGCTAGTGAAGAGAGCTTGGAAGTCGACAAACGCCGTGATGATGGTTTGTTTGCCATACACTTCCTTCAGTCCTTCCCAGGCTCATTGCACTGTCATGGAGTCTCCAGCAACCATGGCGGCGGGTTGTGAGCTACAATGCATTGATATCACAGCTTTGGTGATGTCATTGTCATGTTCCCAAGTTTTGATTTGTTTGGTGTTTGTAACAGTGATGATGGGCATACCACCTTTGACGTTTTCAGTGGATGTGATAGGAGTGATGGGTCCCTTGGAGATAGCATACCAGATTCCCATAATGATGAGGGCAGACTTAATGATGTTTGCCTATTGTTTGTAGTTCTCTGCTCCTTCTAAGGTGATATTGATTTTTGGAACAGAGGCAGCGTTGGAGGGAGTTGTGAGATGTGAGAGAAGTAGTGCGAACACGAGATATGTGTGAGAGTTGAGTAGAGTGAAGGCGAGTACTGCAGTGAGCATGAGGGAGATGCAGATGGCCCGGGCAGGGCCCATAACCTGTTGAGCACAGGCCATGTGCAAGAGAGGAACTAGAATAGTTCTTATCTATTGTGTGACGATATTGTAGTCTACTTATAGTATCAACTATAGTGCACGGACCACAGGGGATATGGAGGTTGGACGTGTGTATGCATGTATGTGCGAGTTGAAGTATGTGTACAGTAGTAAGATGAAAAAGGAAGGAGTATATTAGTAAGCACCCAAACGTCAACAGTCTTCAGTGTTCAAACTCTCCATGATGGGACTTATTGGGTTGATCTATCTCCCCCCCACCATCTCAACTCTGTTGGTCCCCCATCTGTCCACCTGTGGCACAAACACCTAGGATACCTCTCAAGGCAGTTGTTAGTCACATACATCCTTCTCAACTGTCTGGTTTCATCATTCCCATTGGACATCCTCCCTCTTCACCCTGCTCTGGTTGTTTACAGGGTAAAATGCCTCAATCTCCATTTTGGTTGTCTCATGCTTGTGCCACTGAAGCACTCAGCCTTGTCCACTCAGATTAGGTCAGGCCTGTCAGCACAGCATCCATTGGCTCTGGGAATGTCTACTTTGCCAGCTTCCTCAATGATTGCACTGGATTTGGCATGGTGTATCCCATTTGACACAAGGACCAACTATCTTTAGTCCTTGAACATTACCTTGCATGGGTACACACCCTCTTTGGCCATTGGCCTTCAGTTTTGTGCTCAGATTGTGGAGGGGAATATGTCAATGCTCACATGGATGCACTCCTTCAGGATAGAGGTATTGCTCACCAATGTATGGTGCCCTACAGCCTGCAACAGAACAGGCACATGGAATGGTGGAACCACACTATCTTTGATTACACACTCTCTCTTCTCCACCATGCTGGGCTGTTGCCTGGTTTTTGGGAATATGCAATGTGTACTGCCATCCATATGTACAACCTCTCACCCATGTGCCCTCTCAGCTGGGCCACTCCTGTATCACTGTGGTCTCTGTCCTCCTCTCCTCCTGATGTCTCACACCTTTGTGTTTTTGGTTGTCATGCCTGGGTGAAGATGCCTGACCATCAATGTACCAAGCTTGGTCCATGGCCACAGCCTCTCACTTTCATTGGATATGAAGTTAGCACCAAAGGTTGGGTTTTCTGGGACAGGATGTCTCACTGTGCAGTTGTCAGTTGAGATGCTGTGTTTGAGGAGGGTATCTTCCCTGCAGTTGAGTTGCTCACCTCCCCCACCATTTTAGACATATTTCCTCCTGCTCCTCTGGTCATCATGCCTGCTGACTCCAATGATGGCTTCTCCAATGATGATTGTGATGGTGATGGACCTGCATCTTCTACCAGTGGTGCTACAGCTCCTTGAGGTGACCCACCTGGTGTTCCCCTGATTCCTGGTGTTGATGGAGGTGTCACTCCTGAGGTGCCTGCCCTGCTGGCTGCTGCCCCTCCTGTCACACCTCCTCACATGCCCAGACCTGTGGTTCCCCCACCCCACATTTGTGCACATCATGTTGATTGTGCAGAGGGTGCTGCTCCCATGACTGACCCTCCCCACTGGCAGGGCCATGGCTCCCCTGCTCATCAACCCTGTGTTGTGTTAGTTGATGACAACACACCTGCTCTCAACACATTGGGCATTGCCCAGCTTGTTTGACAGATAGCTCTTGTGGACCATGCATTTTGTTGACATCATTGGTGAGGGGGGCACTGACAATGGCAGTGACAATGTCTTTGCAATGCCTTGGAGCAATCCTTCAATCTCTTCCATACTCTCCCACACCATTTCATGTGACCCATTAACCCTAAAGAAGGCTTTGTCCAGTCCTGATGCAGATGCTTGGGAGTCTGCATGTAAAGAAGAACTCTGGTCATTGCATGAACTGTGCACTTGGGAGCTCATCAACTTACCTCCAGGACACAACCTGGTAGGAAACAAATGGGTATTCAAAGAAAAGGCTGAGGGTTGATACAAAGCACACCTAGTTGCCAAAGGGTATACACAAATACATGGTGTAGACTACACTGAGACTTTCTCCCCAGTGGCATGATTTGAATCACTCCACTCACTCCTTGCTATTGCTGCATTGGAAGACTGGGAAGTCCACTCCATGAATGTCAAATCAGCTTTCCTCAATGGTGACATAGATGAAGAAATTTATATGGAACAACCCCATGGATTCATCATACCAGGAACAGAAGGGAAAGTCTGCCATCTCACAAAGGCACTCTGTGGTCTAATGTAAGCATCCAGGCAATGGCATCACAAAATGCATGGGTCCCTCCTAGGCCTTTCCTTCACCTGCATGTTCTCTGACTCTGGGATCTATGTATCCACATCCTCTTCAGAGCCCCTGATCATAGTCCTATATGTAGATGACATCACAATTCTTGGTGGGTCTCTGGAAGAAGTAGAACAATGCAAAGTGATGCTCCAGTCTTGTTTCCAGATGACAAACTTAGGAGAAATTAAATCATACCTCAGACTACACATAACCCAAGACTATTCAAAGTGCACTCTGACAATTGATCAAAAGGCATATATTGGATATCCCTTGGAACACTTCCAACTTGAGGACTGTAACCCCACTACAACTCCTCTTCCTCCTTCCATTGTGCTTACTAAACCCAAGTCATCCTATACTGCCTCACCATCTCTTAAATCTGAATACCAACAACTCATTGGTTCACTTTTATATGCCAGCATAGTATCTTGACCAGACATATCCTTCACCATCATGAAACTATCACAATTCCTCACCAATCCTTCCCCTGTTCATATATCCTCTGCTAGGCATATTCTGTGCTACCTAAAAGGTACAATGGATCAAGCCCTACATTATGGAGGGGATGAGGGAACAGGTGTAGTGGGGTACTCTGATTCTGACTGGGCTGCTGATAGGGATGATTGCCACTCCATTGGCTCATATGTCTTCCTACTTGGTGGAGGGTGATTGCATAGTCTTCCCAAAAACAACATACTGTCTCTCTCTCTTCCACTGAAGCAGAATACATGTTGCTTTCTCAAGCTGCTGCTCAGGGGATGTGGCTACAGTTGTTATTCAAGGAGATAGGTTTTGCTTTCATCTTTCCTCTTTTACTATATGGCAACAATGAGGGTTCTATTGACATTGCTACAAACCTAGTCATCACCCAAGGAACAAAGCATATTGATATCCACCACCACTATATACAAGAATGTCTTTCCTCCAATGATATTGCAGTACAACAACTTCCTTCCTCTCTCATCACTGCAGACATTCTTACTAAACCATTATCCCTTCCACTGTTCTCTTCTCATTGATTTGGACTTGGACTCATGTAGCATATGTCTAGTATGGAGGGGTGTTGATGTCATACCCTTGCTGACTATGCAGCTCCTTCCTCTTTTGGATTTTACTAAACACACACACACATACACACACATACATATACACACTTTACATTGTATACTATATACAGTCCACAGTCATACTTAGAAGAAAAAGGAACAATAAAATCCTCCTCCTGCACATGGCCTGTCATCAACATACCACTTCTATGTCCTCAAGTGGATACACATTTTTGCAATCTTGCTGTGGCAGGACAGTCTGGAAACACAGAGTAATGCATTCCCAAAGACTAGGCAGGAAGCCCTTGGAATAGTAGTTACCCTGCTCATATTCTGAGAGCTGCTGGGCACTTTGCAGGAAACCCACAATTACTACAAATTGTTGATGGTAGTCAGCAAAATTGCTGAGTGATTGCATACCCAAAAGTCTGTGCTCTTGTATAAGAAAGGATTGATCAGTGTGAGTCCACTTCCTAGTGACCTTGGATCCCAGATATTGTTCATATATTTCCACCTTGAAATCTTCATATGTTTTCCCTGTATCTTTGTATGTAGGGAGCATCATCCAGAGGTCCTGGACATCCACATTGATATATCACCAGGCATGAATTTTCCATGTTTGATTGTCTTGGATTTGGGCAAGATCAAAGTGGAACTCAAGGTCTTCAAAATACTGGCAAAGGTTGCAGGGGCACTTTGGGTCATGCTTCTGTCACCTTGCATGGGCATCATGTGCTGAGTCACAATTAGTGGGTATGTGGTGGGGTATGCAGGAGAGATATGGAATTGGTTTGTCAGGATAGAGTCAGAGTAGTAGTCAAGATTGGAGACAAGGGAAACAATAAAATACTAGGCACAGAGAAGAATGATGAGTCAACTAGTGATGAAGTGTGTGGTGTAACAGTTAGCTCTTCTTCTGTGAGTTGAGAATGTATTAAAGGTGGAAAATTGTGTGATGGGCCAGCAAGTTGCTCAAGCTCATCTCAGAGTGCTTCAATAGTTGGTGAGCTTGTACATCAGTGTGATGAAGGTTGTAGTGGTGTCTAGATGTAATCTTGACTTGCAGCCCCTCATGGTGGGCTCCAAAATGATAGGTGTTGCAGCAGAATGAGGGTGAATAACAACACAACCACAACATTTTCTGAGGGTGCAAGCCATAAAATTTTCTAGACACCAGAAGATGTATAGTTAGTTGTTATAGAGTGATGTGATGATGTGATGCAAATGGGCAATGATAGGGAGATGTAACAAAGCATGACAGTAAACACAGAAATAACATGAATGCAATGTGACAAAGACATGACCACAATGCAGCATAACAATGATGCAGACAAAACATGATGCAGATGCAACACAACTATAAATGTGACCTATGAGGTGTCCATACTTTCTTGACTCTGAGACACAAGGGAGGAAGGATAGATGGTGCTTTTCACCTTCTGACTTGAACAGGAGAGGGGAGACAAATCATGGGCAGGGGAAATCTATTCATTTCTGGTGGATGACAAGTCATATAAATACATGCTTAGCTCCAAGACTAGAGCACAACAAAATCCAAAGAGAGCAAATGTTGAGCTCCTAGAATAGGGGCTAGGCAACTGATCACCCTACTACACATATGAAGAGTCAGGGGAGTTGGTATATAAAGAATATATCCTCCTGCAAGAATGAAAAGGGTGTTGAGAAGCACCAGTGCCAAAATAGTGACTTGGCTTGGGTTCAAACCAAGGACCTCCCTGTTGATGACTTCTTGCTTACTAACATGCTCCTTCCTTTTTCATCTCTGTACTGTACACACACATACATATGCATACACATGTCTCCTTGTTCATACTTCCTTGGTCTGTGCACTATTGTACTTACAATAAGTAGAGTACAGTGTCACCATGATCAATAAGAACAAAGTCTTGTTCCCTCTCATGCTTATGGCCTGTGTTTATCAGGTTATGGGCCCTGCCTGAGCCATTTGCATATCTCTTCTGCTCACTCTCATACTTGTCTTCACCACTCTCAACTCTCACCCCTATATCATCCTTGTTCTCTTACTCACACAACTCATAACTTCCTCATACACCACTTCCATCCCAAAGATCAACATCATCTTAGAAGGAACCAAAAATTACAAGCAATGGGCCAATGTCATTAAGTCCACCCTTATCATCATGGGCATATGGCACACTATCTCAAAAGCCTGCATTGCTGCTATCACAGCTACTAGAGACATCAAAGGAGGACTCCCCACAACATACACAGTCAATGAAGATGAAATCTTTGTGTGGGAACATGACAATGACATCATGAAAGCCATTATCTTGATGCATTGTGGTCCACAGCCTGCCACTATGGTGGCCAGTGACACCATGACCACATGACACACATGGGATGGCCTCAAAGACATTTACAGGAAGCAGACAGTAATAGCCACCTTCATTGACTTCCAAGTGCTCTTCACTAGCAAGTATGACACCAATATGCCCTTGACACCATAGATTGATGCTCTCATTATAGCCCAAGACTGGCTTATTGCCTCTGGAGTAGAAGTGAGCAAGCAAAATATGTGTTTCTTGCTTCTACACACCCTACCTCCCTCCTGGAACTCCTTTTCCTCTGCTCTATTCACCTCCTCTGACCTCTCTCACCTCTCCATTGGCAACATCCATGGTTGCATCTTAGATGAAGAAGCCCAGACAAAGCCACACTCTGTGCTCACTGCCTTCTCCCAGTCTTCAACCACATCCTCTCACTGTAATGGAATGTTCTGCTCCCACTGTCAGCACAAGAACCATATGGTGGAGAACTGTTGGACTCTGCATGGGCTTCCTGATGATGTGAAGGCACAGTTAGAAAAGAAGGGGAAGGACAGAGATAAAGTGTCTGGGGATGGTACACCCAGTATTTTGTTAAACCATTTGTCTTCAAGTAATGCTGCTGCTGAATTCAATGCTTGCTACTATATGGGCCATAGCCTCTGGATGCTTGACTCCAGGTGTACCAACCATATATCCCCACACCAGGACAACTTCTCCACATCCACTGCCATTTCTCTACAGCAAGTCACTGTTGGTGACAGATCAGCAATCACCTGCCTTGGTCATGGCACATGCACACAACAGCATGACTTACCTGATGGATCCAGTGTTTCTCTGTCTCTCTCCAGCATTCTCCATGTTCCTGGTGCCAGCAGGCAATTCCTGTCCATTAGCAAACTTGATGGTTTAGGTTTTCATGTTGCTTATGAAGGGGGCTGCTGTGAGATTACCAAGGGTGGCCAGGTATACAGTGTTGGTTTCCTCCATGCCAGGACCTACTGGCTTTCCCTTTCACCCACACCATCCATTCACACTGTTGTCCACCCCATGCTATGGCTCTGGCATGAGTGTTTGGGTCATCTCTCAGAAGGTGTTGTCAGCCAGATCCAGCCTTCCCAGCATTCTGGTTTCTCATCTCCTTTGGGCCCCCCTTTGACTGCTCCTTGCCCTGGCTGTCTGCAGGGGAAGTTCCCCCATGTGCTGTTTCATCTCTCCCATTCATGTGCCACAAAAGGTTCACTCAGGCCTTGTTAAGCCTGTTGGCACTGTGTCATTGGGTTCCCATCACCTCTACTTTGCCACTTTCCTTGATGACTTCTCTGGTTGATGGTCTACTTTCTTCACCAAAAAGATGGTTTCTCAGGTGTGCTTGAGCACTACCTTGCTCATGTCCACACTCTCTCTGGCTGTTGGCCTGTGGCACTGCATATGGACCATGGGGGGGAGTACCTGGGTGCCCCTGTTTCAACACTGCTGCATGATGGAGGGATACAGCATCAGCTCACCATCCCATATTCTCTGCAATAGAATGACCATGCCAAGTGCTGGAGCTGTTCCATTCTGGACTGTGCACTCAGTTTGTTGCACCATGCAGGACTGTTGTCAAGCTTCTGGGAATATGCTGTATGCATCACCATTCATACCTACAACCTTTCCCCCTCTCAGTGCCTGCAGTGGCAAACTCCCCAGGTGCTGTGGTCTCCTTCTGCCTCTCCTCCCAATGTCTCCCACTTGTGCATTTTTGGTTGCTGTGCATGGGTGAAGATCCCTGATCATCAGTGTGGTAAGCTGGATCCCAAATTGCAACTGCTCACCTTTGTCAGATATGAGGCAGGGACAAAAGGCTGGCTATTCTGGAATAGGGCCACCTCCCACTGTATCACCAGCCATGATGCAGTCTTTCAGGAGGACATTTTTCTGTCCCTTGAATTGGCTGCCATGCCCACCATCCTAGATCTGTTCCTGCTGGCTCCTCCATCCTCACCCCCTCTGGATTCCAATTCTGAGGAGTCTGATGACAATGACAATGATGGCTTTGACAATTTTGGTGATGCTCTGCCTCCTGTCCTTGCAGAAGCCATGCCTACCACTCCCATCACTCCCATTCCTGTACTTGCTGGATCATCACCACCTCTCCAGGTTGCTCCCACAGCACCATCCAATGAGGTTGAAGCTCCTCTCACCACCATGGGCAGTCCTGTCACACCTCCCCAGGCTCCTCTGCCTGCTGTGCCTCTGCCATGAGTCCATGCCTGCCACTCCAAACATTGTGAGCATGGGGTTGAGCCTCCCTCACCACTGTGGCATGGTGCCTCTGCCTCTCTGAGTCATCAGCACACCCATGCCCACCTGGTTGATGATGATGTACCTGTCATTCACCACTCCCAGCATATGTCCCATCATCCTGCTTGTTTCCATGACAGTGCCTACAGTCCTCATGACTTCATTGACATCCTCAGCAAGGGGGGGAACTCTGACAATGATATTTTCACCACACCTTGCAGTACACCTTCGATCCCCACCATTGTATCCCACACAATTTCCCACAACTGTCAGGCCACTATTATTTTCTCTATTTTTCTCTTCATTTTCCTTTATTTTCTTATGTCTCTATCATCATAGATCTTACGATTGCTCCTGATCTATTGAAGTGACTCCCATGGTCATGCATTCCTTCTCTTCGTCTTTATCAGCCAATGATGTGTATATTGTCTGATCTTCAATCAGCCCTTTCTATCTTTAGTTATACTTCGTTTTCTCACTCTTACTGTGGATGCTCACCAATCCTTCTCACACCTGCTGTGGAGTATCACCAATCACTCTCACAGTCGCTGCAGAGCCTCAGTCAGCACTTATGCGTCCCCTCTATTATTAGGTATGATGTCATTACTGTACTTTCTCATCCTCCAGCCCTATACTGTACTGCATGGTCTGTGCACACTTCAGGGTATTATATATACATAGGACTCCTAGCAGTTTATTCCCCAGTTCTGATCATCTGGGATATCCACTAGGTACAGTACTCTTCTCTCCTCTTATTTACTATACACTAATATATCTGGGATATCCACTAGTCAAAGCACGATCGTCCTTTTGTTGTTTTAGCCTTTTCTCAGTTGTTCAGCTTCAACATAGTGTTGGCCTCACAACAACCCTCTCACTCTAAAGGAAGCCTTGTCTGGTCTGAATGCTGATGCCTGCAACACAGCATGTCAATAGGAGCTTTCCTCCCTCAAGGACCTACACACTTGGGACCTTGTCAATCTCCCCCCAGGACACAATGTTGTAGGAAACAAATGGGTGTTCAAACAGAAAGCAGATGGCCACTACAAAGCACATCTATTTGTAAAGGGTTACACACAAGTACATGGGGTCGATTACAACAAGACTTTCTCCCCAGTAGTGCAGTTTGAATCTCTCCACACACTCCTGGCTATAGCTGCCCTAGAGGACTGGGAGGTCCACTCCATGGACATAAAGCCAGCCTTCCTCAACAGCAACTTAGAAGAGGAAATCTACATGGAACAGCCCCATAGTTTCAGTGTACCTGGAGCAGAGGGAAAAGTCTGTCATCTCTCAAAAGCCACTTATGGCTTGAAGCAAGCTTCCTGACAATGGCACTGCTAAGAGTGGCCTATTGGATGGTCTTAGGGAAGGTCTGAGATAACAATACCCCTGGTAACAAGGTAATTGGTACATGCTTGATAAGTGTAATAACCATTCCTGATGACAATGAAGAGGGGGATTGACAAGATAGCGATAAGGATGATGACTAGACAAAGATCCAGGATGCAGTTTAGGATATCTTTTAGCAACACTTTAGAGTGACTTAGAGATCTTAGACTTAGTTCTTGGGGTGGAGTGAGTTTGTAATGAGTTTAAAGTCAAGCACAGTAAAGGAGAATCCCTAGATTGTGAAGTTGACAAGACTGGGGTTTAAGACCACCAGTCTTTCAACTACTTATACAAAACTGGAATCCTAAATATAATATGAGACAACTAGGTTCATCAATCAATGATGAATGTGCAGTAATGTGCAATAATGCACAGTAATGCACATCTGTGAATATAGTAAGTGGCTCAGCCACAAGCATGAAATGAACAAGACATAAACAAAGATAAACAACAACGAGATAGAACAAGTCCTTGCTAATTGTATAGTAATAGTCCTTAGCAAGTAAATGTTATAATAAATAAAGGGAGATAAAGGAAAAGATAAGTCTTTATAGTACTTGGAGCTAAGCTCACAGCACAGTATGTAAATACTGTAATACTATAAAGAGAAAGAAAGAAAAGAAAACTGTTATGAGGTGCCAAAGCAAGTGCCTCATAACAGGCACCATAAGATGCATGGGTCACTCCTTGGCCTTTCTTTTGTCTGCATGTACTCTGACTCAGGAATCTACGTGTCCACTTCATCATCCAAACCTCTCATCATTGTACTGTATGTTGACAACATCACCATCCTTGGAGGATCCTTGGCAGAAGTTGAAGGCTGCAAGCTACACTACAATTGCTCTTCCAGATGACTGACTTGGGTGAAATCAAATCATATCATGGCCTGCATGTAACAAGGGATCAGTCACAGCATGTCCTGGAAATTGACCAGGAGTCCTACATCATCAACCTCCTGGACCAATTTCACCTTGACAGCTGCAACCTGACAAGCACACCTTTGCCTCTGGGCTCTACCCCCATCAAAGCTGGTCCTGACCATACTGCCAATTCAACCCTGTGTAGTGGGTTCCAACAACTCATTGGGTCTCTGCTCTATGCTACAATTGTCTCTTGACCTGACATTGCCTTTGCTGTCATGAAACTATCCCAGTTCCTTTCCAACCCTCTCCCATCTCATCTTACCTTAGGTTGCCACATTCTCCACTATCTCAAAGGCACCCTACATTATTGTTTACAATATGGTGGGAACCAGAATGCTGGGATGCTTGGGTACTCTGATTCTGATTGGGCAGTGGATCATGATGATCTGTAAGGGTTCAGCACACAAACAGTGGCTGAATCCTATGACCTGGGGATCTTGGAGTGTACTACTGAAGCTGAGTGCATGGTCGGAATATTCCTATGAAAGGCAAGGATTCCCCCCCCTATAGAAGAGAGAAATTGAAAGCCTCCTGGGAGGCCAAGGGAAAACAAGAGACAGTTTCAGAGAGTGTGCCTGGCCAGGACACACAGTGAGCAGATGAGAATGAGTCTTATTGCCAAGGACACCAGTAAACTGAGTAGCCAGACAACAAGAGGATAAGCTAAGGAGCTAAAGTAATAATGGTAAAATATATATATACTGTACTAGTTAGGGCAGGCAAGGACCTTTCCTAGACACAAGAGTCAATCAGTTAATCTGAGGCAGTGGGATATAAGATGGTATTGTAAAGTATCCTAGGATGAAAAAGGAAGGTAATCTGCCAATGGGATCTGATTGAGAATTAGAGAAGATGTAATAATAGAATAAAGGAAGGAATGATGTCTTCAACTATTCACATGCACTACTAGCATATCTAAGATAAGTAAATGAATGTCTGTTATTGGGTGAATGGTTGGTTGTGTGTAAGATATGTTAACACCATATAAAATAAGGAAAAACAAAGGAAAAGGATATGAAAATAAAGGGAGTGGTAAAGCATACCACCTTATGATTGTGACATGATCACAAATTGATTGGCACATATGCCTTTCTCCTTGGGGGAGGAGCCATTGCCTGGTCTTCATGAAAACAGCATACAGTCTCTCTATTGTTGATGGAAGCTGAGTATATGTCACTGTCACAGGAAGCTGCTCAAGGCATGTGGCTTTGCTCTCTGCTGGATGAAGTTGGTTTTGGTTTTTCTTCCTCTCTTCTGTTGTACAGGGACAATGAAGGGTCTATTGATATTGCTACCAACCCTGTTGTTATGCAAGGCACAAAATACATAGACATCCATCATCACTACATCTGCAACTGCCTTTCTCCTGGTTCCATCTCAGTTCACTGGCTTCCTTCCTCCCTTGTTACTGCTGACATTCTCACCAAGCCACTCTCCCTTTCACTGTTTAGCTACCATTGCCATGGCCTTGGACTGGTTGAATGTGTTCCCAGTAAGGGGGGTGTTGATGACTTCACACTTACTAACATGCTCCTTCCTTTTTCATCTCTTTACTGTACACACACATACAGATGCATACACATGTCTCCTTGTTCATACTTCCTTGGTCCATGCACTATTGTACTTACTATAAGTAGAGTACAGTGTCACTATGATAAATAAGAATAAAGTCTTGTTCCCTCTCATGCTTATGGCCTGTGTTTATCACTCCCTTACTCCAGGTGGGTGTTCTAACCACTGAGCTACCAGGTCTTAGTTAATTGTAGTGCTTTTAACACAATGTGAAGCTGCACTATGGCTAGTTCCTGTCTAGAAGAGATAGACAGGGGAGTTTAGCTCATAAGCACATGGTTGGGTATTTGACCTTTGTCTTCAACAAAGGGCTATGCAGTAGCCAATCAGAACAATAAGCAAGACAGTCTCCATGATCAGAGACTTAGAGAAGGTTTTAAGTAGGGTAATGACTGACTTAGACACCTCAAAGGAAGAGGAAGAGGATGTCCACTTAGGATTACTAGTCACTATACTACTACTCTTTATACTAGTAAGCCATGTGCACAGACCATGCTGACTAAGTAAATGTGGGGCACAGTGATGAGCATCACATGCATGTAACACCAGAAAAGGACCATCAGTGACATCAGGTGAAAACAGTATCATTAACATGTCACATGTGACAATCATCCACAGTCACATCAGTCACACATTTGCTTAGGCACCAGAATACAGGACTGGGTTTGGCCAATGAGGAGGAGGACTGATAGGATGTATAGGCTGAGGTGTGGTCCAGGCCTGCCAAAGTAACCATGGAGTCACAAGTCATGAAGTCAGCATTTGGTGTGATTGGTATTATGAGGCATCTGCTTAGGCACCTCATAACAGACTTGTTTTTTCTTTTTCTTTTTCTTTTTCTTTTTACCTTACTTACCATAAGTATAGTATTAACTACAGTTGTTGAGCTTAGCTCCAGCTTATAGTAAGGACTCTATCTCCTTTATAGTACTACAGTATTTACATGCTGTGCTGTGAGTTTTACTTCAAGTACTGTGATATCTCTTTATCTTTTTATCTTTCTTTATTTATTTACATTTACTTGCTAAGGACTGTCACTATACAATTAGCAAGGACTCATCCTATCTCATCTCTATTTACCTTTGTTTATCTCTTGTTCATTTCATGCTTGTGGCTATATTTACATTAGCTTACTATGGATGCAACTTGGTCACATGATCTTGTTGATTGCTGTGCAATCATTATTGATCAGTGAACCTTATTTATTTGTATTATCTTTGGGATGCTCTGTTTAGTATAAGTAGGGACAAGCCTAGCAGTCTTAAACCCCAGTCTTGTCAACTTTGCAATCTAGGGATTCTCCTATACTGTGCTTGTCCTAAGCTTGCCTTCACCTTGCTACATTCTATGAACTAAGTCTAAGATCTCTAAGTCACTCTAAGTGTTGCTAAGACATCCTAAACTCATCACCCTGGATCCTTATTTATTCATCAGCAGCATCATCCTCATCACTATCTTGTTGATCCCACTCTTCATTATCATCAGGAACATTTACTACATGTATCAAGTGCATACCAACTATCTTGTTACCAGGGGTATAGTTATTGCAAACTTTCCCTAAGACCATCCAATAGGCCACTCTTAGCAATCAGCACTTTTCCCCTTTCACTCATCCATTATAGTATGATACTTTATTTGTTTGTGTCTAGACTCCACCCAATTTCAAATACCCCTATGATTGACCCTACATTGTAAATTTTCTGCTTTGTTTTGTTTGTTGGAAATATCCACGGTAATTGTTCAGCTTTGCTATACCTACACTACTATATGTCTCCTTTACATTCTTACTGACACATGTTCCACCCACTCCACACATACTCCAGGATGACGCACGTCCCTCTACATATGGTAGCTGTTGTTCTTTACCTACAAACTCCACCCCAACTTTACCACCACATACTATATGAGATGGGACTTTACTATATGTGCTCCTCAGACATCTTACACTATGTCTGAGTAAGTACTTTATTTCTCCCCATCTTTGCCCACTCTCATACTCCCTGCAGCTCTCTGCTTACCGCATATGGCACATGCTGTGTCCATGCATACTCCACTGCTGCAGCTGAAATGCTATCTGCAATCACCACAATCATACTGCTGCTCCTTGCCTGCCCTAGCCTGTGCAAACATTGTTATGCTCCAGCCTTGGAGCTAGACTTGTCAGGCTGCTATTATTCTCCTTATTTTTCTCTTCATTTTCCTATTTTCTTATATCTTTATCGTCATAGATCTTACAATCGCTCTTGATCTATCAAAGCAATTCCCATGGTCACATACTCTTTCTCCTCGTCTTTATCGGCCGATGATACGTATGTCGTCCGATCTCCGAATCGGCCTGGTCTATATTTAGTTATGACTCGTTCTTCTCACACTTACTGCACATGCTCACCAATCCTTCTCACACCTGCTGCGGAGTATCACCAATCACTCCCACAGTTACTGCAGAGCTCAGTCAGCAATGACGCGTCCCCTCTATTATTAGATATGACATCATTATTTCACTTTCTCATTCTCCGGCCCTATACTGTACTGCATGGTCTGTGCACACTTCAGGGTACTATATATACATATGACTCCTAGCGGTTTATTCCCCAGTTCTGATCATCTGGGATATCCGCTAGGTACAGTACAAGTTCTCCTCTCTCTTTACTATACACTAATATATCTGGGATATCCGCTAGTCGAAAGCGAGATCGTCCTTTATTTGTTTTAGCCTTTTTCTTCAGTTGTTCGGCTTCGACGTAGCGTCGGCCTCACAAGACTTGTGTTTAGATGGCACATTGTCCATCAGAGAGGGATAGATCCCCCCCACCCATGATTTGTCTCCCCTCTACCATCTGAGTCAGATTGTGAAAAAGCACATTCTGCTCTTCCCTCCACATGTCTCACAGTCAAGAAAGTGCATGTACCTCATAGGTTGCATTCATTATTGTGTCATGTTCTCTATTGTGTTGCATTGCATTCTCCATTATTCCCATTGTCATTTTTACTGTGTCACATTTCCTCACTGTCATCCAGTCATGTCACATTATCACATTACCTGCCCTAAACTAATAATTCTATTTCCTTAGGTGTATAGGGGATCTTACAGCTTGCACCCTTCAGCATCTGTTGTGGTTGTGATTGTAGATTCCTCTCACACATGCCTGCAGCACATATCAACAGGTACTAGAATGAACTACAGTGACCATGAGAGTTCAACAAGTAAGTGGGTGGAATACAAAAATTATATAAAGTGTGAGGGATGTGTGTTGTCTTGGTGTAGTGAGTGGGGCTTGGAGTGTGGGTAGAGTGTATGTCTGAGGAGACAGAAGTGGACATGATATGTAATGCAAGAGAAGCCAAACAAAATATATGGTAAATGTACATAACATTCAACATTGAGTTATGAGATCTCTATTCTACCACTCTTCTATCTGTTGCTACTTTTGGACATTTACTGTGACACTCTTTGCTCAGAGTGGCCTATTGGATGGTCTTAGGGAAGGTTTGTAATAACTATACCCCTGGTAACAAGGTAATTGTTGTGTGCTTGATAAGCATAGTAAATGTTCCTGATGATGATATAGAGAGGTATCAACAAGATAGTGATGAGGATGATACTGTCAGGCACCATTATTTGGTGCATGTATCTCTTTATTTTTGTTTTACTTTCTTTTCTGTCTATCTTGATTAGATCATCTTATCTCTTCATCTTATCTAATCCTTATCTTATTCCATTCCTTAGGTCTAGACTATGAGGTCATACCATGAGGTAGCTGCATGGTACCATACTTACTGCATACTATACTTTACATAGTCCTGCCCTAGATTACTGTGCTGGGCTGTGCACCATTCCTTAGAGTATATAGGGTCTGCTAGTATAGTGAATAGACCCCAGCTTGTTATGGCTAGTTTTCCTCTTCTTTGCTTTTATGCTTCATTGAGTGCACCCAGTCTCCCTTTCAGGGATATGTAGGACTGCCATCTTACAGATACCACTGATGACTAAATGAGGATCCAGAGTGACAAATTTTATAATGTCTTGGTGATGCTTAGAGATCTTAGACTTTTTCCTTAGAGTTATATGCAAGATGAAGGTGAGTTTAGATCAAGCACAGTATAGCAGAATCCCTAGATTGTGAAGTTGACAAATTTAAGACCACCAGGCTTTCAACTACTTATACAAAACAGGAGTTCTAAGAATAGTAAATGTAAATAAGGTTCACAGATCAATGGTGATTGCACAGCAATCAACAGAGTCATGTGACCTGAGATGCATCCATAGTAAGCTAGTAAATTGTCAGGCTGCTATTGTCCCCCTTATTTTTCTCTTCATTTTTCCTATTTTTCTTATGTTTCTACCACTACAGATCTTACAATCACTCCTTATCTATCAAAGTGACCCCCATGGTCATGCACTCCTTTTGTTCATCTCTATTGGCCAATGATGCACTAGTCATCTGATCTCCAATCAGCCCATTCTATCTTTAGTTATGACTCATTTTCTCACTCTTACTGTGGATGCTCACCAATCCTTCTCACACCTGCTGCAGAATATCACCAATCACTCCCACAGATGCTGCAGAGCCTCAGTCAGCACTTACATGTCCCCTCTATTATTACATATGACATCACTACTTTACTTTCTCATTCTCCAGCCCTATACTGTACAGCATGGTCTGTGCACTCTCCAGTATACTATATATACACAGGACTCCTAGCAGTTTATTCCCCAGTTCTGATCATCTGGGATATCTACTAGGTGCAGTAGTCTCTAGTTTCCTTCTTGTCATACCTTACTGATTATATATCTGGGATATCCACTAGTCTAAGTGCAATTGTCCTTTTTGTTGTTTTAGCATTCTTCCTCAGTTGTTTGGCTTCAACATAGCATTGGCCTCACATAAATGTAGCTACAAGCATGAAATGAATGAGAGATAAACAAAGGTACATAGGGGTGAGATAGGGTGAGTCCTTGCTAATTGTATGGTGGTAGTCCTTAGCAAGTAAATGTAAATAAATAAAGATAGAAAGATAAGGAAACTTTATAGTACTTGGAGTAACACTCACAGCACAGTTGTTATGAGGCACTTGCTTTGGCACCTCATAACAGTTTTCTTCTTTCTTTTTCTTTTTCTTTTATATTACTTACTATAAGTGTAGTATTAACTACAGCTGTGAGCTTAGCTCCGACTTATAGTAAGGACTCATTTCTCTTTCTCTTTATAGTACTTAAGTGTGAGCCTAGCTCCAAGTACTATAAAGACTTATCATTTTCCTTATCCTTCTTTATTTATTTACATTTACTTGCTAAGGACTATTACTATACAATTAGCAAGGACTCATCTTTCTTGTCTTTTGTCTATCCTTGTTTATCTCTCATTCAGTTTCACACTTGTGGCTGAGCCACTTACTATATCCATGGACACATCTTAGGTCATGTGACATCATTGATTGCTGTGCAATTATCATTGATCCCACTCTTCATCATCATCAGAATGGTTACTACACTTATCAAGCACATATTGACTACCTTGTTACCAGGGGTATTGTTATAGCAAACCTTCCCTAAGACCATCCAATAGGCTGCTCTTAGCAGCAGTATGTGAATACTGTAGTACTATAAAGGAGATAGAGTCCTTACTATAAGTTGGAGCTAAGCTCAACAACTGTAGTTAATACTACACTTATAGTAAGTAAGATAAAAAAGAAAAAGAAAAAGAAAAAACAAGTCCATTATGAGGTGCCTAAGCAAGTACCTCATGACACTCTTAGCCACTTGGTCACTATGGTCCATGCATTATGTCTTGTAGCATTTATACCTTTCTTGTGCTACCATAATGGAATAAAACTATTGTCTTAGTTCATCTCACACATGGCCTGTGCTCAACAGATATAGTGAAGTGAGATAGAGTTCATCAGGAAAATGGTTTTGGGCCATAGTTTAGCCTTATTTACATAGGTCTGATAGGCTCTGTAGGTATGGGTAGGCAAATAGGCAGCTTTGTAGGCTTTGGTAGGATTTTGGAGCCTACATGAAGTCACTATACTATACCTATCTAAGTAGTGGTGCTGCAACAAATTTCTGAGGTGCAGGATGTAACTTGGAGAAAAGTGCCATGAGTTGCCTCATTATCTGTTCCCTGCAAATCCCCTGTGTGAACCAGGATAGTGTCAAAATGTGCATTTGTGTCTTGTCTCCCAGCATGGCCTTTGACAAGGGGAGTAGCATGAATATGATCCAGATGTCCAACATGGTTGACTGCAGCCAAATTAGGAAGTTGGATAGAGAGAATTTTGTAGAGATCAAAGTGATCAATATTGTTGGGGAGAACTGGGGTTTTTGGAGGAGGATATGCTTGGTGGATGAAGGTTGTGAGCAGAGCAAGAAAGTCAATGGCATGGAAGTCAGTTGTGATGGTAGCAAGGTCATAGTGTGTGAAACCTGGCTTCTTTACAATGACATGGGAGGCTGCAGGGTCAGAGCTTGGGGTAAGGGCATTGTTCTCTTCAATGTCATCATTGTTGTCTTCCACATCACCACTGCCATCTGGAGGATTGTCTGCATTGAGGGAATGAGCAAGAATCCAATTGAGATAAGCAGCAAATTGTGCAACTGCCTCCTGGCAACCCAACCAGATGGTAATCTGATGAATGTATTCCTACTTGTTGCTGGCCCTGTATGCCTCCTTCACATAGTCAATATGCATGTGTTCAGGTGATTCTGTGTTGTAACCATCTGCAGAACCACAGGATTTGATCACTTCAATGTAGTGTAACAGTTGATGGAGCTTGGGAATGTTGAAGTGTCAATGAATCTCCATCCTTATGAAGATATCTTTGTTCTTGTGAAACATGTTCAATGCCTCTTCCATTGCCACTAAGGTTTTCAAGGTATGTACTTGAAACTGTGTGTAATAGATGAAATCAACAACTGCAATGGCTGTTCATAGAACTGCCAGTTGAACAGCTCCAGCCAGAAGTCCAACAAAAACACATTGCATTTCTTTATGTTCCTGCCCTGTCCACTGTGAAATATGTGAGATACCATTCTTGAAGTGGTGAAGTCCAGGGTAGCCAGTCATACTACAAAAGCACATGTCAATCTCTTCTGAACCAGCCACTGAGATACACCAATTGACAAGATGATCTTTGAAGACACCCTTGTGAAGTTGATGCAGGATATTGGGAGTGAAGCAAGAGAAGATATCAGTATGAGGAAGATCAGCCCAGAAAGGCTGGTACACTTCTCAAAGACCTTGTTCTTTGAATGCACTGACATTGCACCCAGATTCTTTTTGTTCCAGGATAATCTTTGTATGGTCCTGGTCACAGAGTAACAAATCTAGCTGCATCCCACATTCTTCAGCATGGCACTTGGGACAATGGCTCTCCTTGCAATAGGCAATGAGGCATTGCTCTGGGAAGTCAGCTATGTAGGCCACAAGAATGGGAAAGACTCAGCAGATGAAGCCACCCCCACAAGTAATGTAATGTCCTCACTATCTTTCCCTGCTTTGATGATGGGATGAAGGAGCTGCCACATGCAGTAATGAAACAGACAGTATCCCTGAACTGAGCATGTATCATCAGTATAGTTATTGAGTTTAGTGACAGGTAGGTATCTGATCAAGACTGTAGCATGCACAGTCAGCTTTCATCTAATACCTTTTTTTATGTTTCCAATAGTCATGTAGACTTGCCAGGCACTGTTATCACCCAAGAACTGGGACAATTGAGTCTTGTCTGATGAAATGATAAGTGGTGCAATCATAGAGCCAACAGGTGAATTTTTCTGTCATTTCCTGTTACCTGCAGTCACATAAACATTGTAGATATGATGAACTTGTGTGTTCCACCACCAATCACCAGTCCACATCTCATCATACTGGTGATCCTCTTTCTCAGGATCAGTGTATATTTTTTTGGGCATGAAGTGCATTATATCTGCAAATGTGGGATTCCCCGTCAAGTCTTCCACACACTCAACTGGGTCCCATCACCAGAGCTCAAGTTTCTCAGGGGCCATCCATTCCCTGTCATCTGTGAACCAATCTCCAGGTGAATCCACAATGTCACAGGTCCACCCTGGAGCCTTAGTTGGAAGACTATCAATCTTATCAAGGAAGGTGTGGTTGCTTTTGTAAGATGTCTTCATGTGCTGCTGAGTCTTCAGAGAAAATAAGATTAATGCTTAGGGAGCAGTGTTACTGTTTGACTCACAATTGGAAGCTTGAGGTAAGTGTCAGTTTGCTTTTGACTGACATTTTTGATAAGCCATTCAGCCAGCTGCCACTCATCCTCATCCTCAAAAGGCCTCCACTTTCCATCTCTGCTACGAGGCACTTGCTTTGGCACCTCGTAATGGCTGTTTTCCTTTTTTCTTTTTCTTTTTTTATCTTACTTACTAGTAAAGTGTAGTATTATTACTACAAGTGTGAGCTTAGCTCCACTTTACTTAGCAAGGACTTATCTTTTTCTTTTCTCTTTTATAGTACTTAAGTATTTACATACTTAAGTGTGAGCATAGCTCCAAGTACTATATTAGACTTATATTTTCTCCTTTTATCTTTCTTTATTTATTATAACATTTACTTGCTAAGGACTATTACTATACAATTAGCAAGGACTCCCCTTTCTCGTTCTTATTTACCCTTGTTTTTCTCATGTTCAATTCGCGCTTGTGGCTGAACCACTTATATCACATGGACTAAACATACTGCGCCTTACTGCGCAATATTGTGTACTTACTGCACTTTACTGCGCAAACTTTACTATAGTTAGATCTTCAGTTTTGTATAAGTAGTTGATAAACTGGCGGTCTTAAACCCCAGTCTTGTCAACTTCACAATCTAGGGATTCTCCTTATACTGCGCTTGATCTAAGCTCGTTAACCACTCGCCTCACTCTTTCATAACACTAAGTCTAAGAACTCTAAAAGCTATTAAGACATCTTACACTAAAGTCAAACTGGATCCTCGTATCGTTATCGGTGGAATCATCCTCGTAACTATATCGTTAATCCCACTCTTCATCGTCATTCGGAATCTCTATTACGTTCATCAAGCCAATATCCAAACCTTGGTTACTAGGAGTAACATTTTAGATCTTCCCTAAGACCGTCCAATAGGCCGCTCTTAGCAATCTCCAGCTGCTTCTTGGGTATGATGAATTGATGTGAAGTGTGAAATACCTGTGTGCCACAAAGCCCCTGCCTTTGCCTCCTCTGGGAAAGACTTGACAAAGATTGCTTCTTTGCTAGTGGGTTCAGTTGATGGAGGGAGGGGAGCCTCTTCATTGGGGACCTCAATCATTGCTTGACAGGACCAAAGGGGGGGTGATGGGATTGAATTTTCATCAGCAGTGCAATCCACCCCAGCCTGGTTGATATTGGTGTCAAGGGTGCTAGACAGCTCTACAAGATTACTGACACTCATCTGCTTGCTGACAAATCTTGTGGTATCAGTGGTGGTTGGGAGATGCTCATCAATATACTTGCTGAACTCCTTCTTAGAAGCCTCTCAACATCTGACAGATTGACTAATATGCTTGTGCAAGCATGGTACTGTTGGAAAGGGGCCTTTGCCACAGAAGCCACATTGCTGAGACATGGACAAGAACATCACTGTGCACTTAGATGTTTGGCACACTTAAAAATTTTGGCATACCATTTTATGGTGGGTGATGCATGTCATGTTACTGCCATGTCATTGTTGAATGGTGACCTTGTTGATGGGATTTAATTCAGCACCACCACTTGGTTGAACTATATAACTTGCTCCCCCATCTTCAACACTCTAGCACTCACCACTCTTTTCAGCTCCTCACAATGGCCCAAACTCACAAGTCTCAGAAAGCACTAGCACCTGCTGTGCCTCCCACACCAGCACCTGTACCCTCTGCAACAAAAACTGGCCATCAGCACACTTACTCCAGCAAGCAGATGAAAAATGGTATGTACTTGAGTATGTTGTTGAACTGCAGAAAATCACTGAATCATTGATTTTTTCCACAGTCATGCAACAAGGAGCCAAAGCAGATGCAGCACAAAAGAAGAAGTATGTGGCTGCACTGTGAGCTGAGCAGGAATTAGAAGAGCACATGTGCTTTGCACCAAACCCCATCCTCCACTGCAAATGTGAGTTATTTTCTTTTTTCCAGCTGAGTACAATATAAATGGTGTCACCTCAGATGATGGAGACAATGAATATGAAGAAGAAGATACATTTGTAAGTACCCAAGCTCCAACTAATTTTTTAAAATCATTTTTGCTGAATTGATTTTATTTGTTAGTTCTCTAGTATTACTCTTCCACCCCCTATCAAAACAGTCATCTGCAATGGACACACTTTGGTTCATCATTTCACTGACAAGGGGGATGATTGTTATGAGGCACTCACTTTGGCACCTTGTAATGGTTTTTTATTTTTCCTTTTCTTTATCTAACTTACTATAAGCATGGTATTAACTACAGCTGTGAGCTTAGCTCCAACTTATAGTAAGGAGTTTATCTTTTCTTTATAGTACTACAGTATTTACATACTGAGCTGTGAGTTCTACTCCAAGTACTATAAAGACTCATCTTTTACTTCCTTCTTTATCTTTGTTTATTTATTTACATTTACTTGCTAAGGACTATTACTATACAATTAGCAAGGACTTGTCCCATCTTACCTTTGTTTACCTCTTGTTCATTTCATTCTTGTGGCTGAGCCACTTACTATAGTTCATGAATGCATCTTAGGTCATATGATCTCATTGATTCATGAACCTTATTTTACTTGTATTATCTTTAGCACTCTGGTTTTGTATAAGTAGTTGAAAGACTGGTGGTCTTAAACCCCAGTCTTGTCAACTTCACAATCTAGGGATTCTCCTGTACTGCACTTGACCTGGGCTCACTACAAACTCACTTTATTCCTAAGAACTAAGTCTAAAATCTCTAAAGTTACTTAAGCATCACTAAACTCATCACTCTGGATCCTCATTTAGTCATCAGTGGTATCATCCTCATCACTATCTCATTGATCCCACTCTTCATCATCATTAGGAACGGTTACTACACTTATCAAGTGCATATTGACTACCTTGTTACCAGGGGTATTGTTATAGCAAACATTCCTTAAGACCATCTAATAGGCCACTCTTAGCAATGATAGTGCTGTTGGAACACCAGTGGTATGAGTTTTTTAGTGCTATTGCCAGTTATCTGCTAATGATAATATTTTATATAGCCTGTGTCTAGTGGCCAGCCTTGAAAGGCTCTGATTCACTGTGTCCCTGGCCTGACTCCCCAGCCTGTGCCTGTCATGATGGAGCAAGAACATATGCCTCCACCAGCTGCTCAGTCTCAGGACATCAATGACTGGCCACCACAACAGACCCAAGCAAAGGAACTTCAACATACACTGCCCAGCAACATGCACCCACTCAACAATATATGCCAGCACAGCAACACACACCAGTTCAGCAACATACTCTCAATGAGCTCCATGCATCTGGTCCCTATACACCTCAAGTTCAGTCTTACTATGGGCATGGTGATGGGGCTTGCTACTCTCATGACAAATGTCATGAGGATGTGGAGTGTATGTTGGTTTCTATTTATATCATTATGCAACCACTAACATTGATTGTGAGTAGTCAGCAATGATGAGTTTGGAACATGCCAACAGCTTGGCATGACACATTATGAAGAGCCAACAGTTTACTACTATCCAGACACACACCCAAATCTTGAACAATATTTGTTGCCTGGCCACTGTTGAGAGCACAATGAACAGTGCAGCAGTCACCTGAGACCAAGGCACTCCATTCAAGGAGGCAAGAGGGAGAGGGTGTGAACATGCAGGGCAGAACACCCAGAAAGAGAACAGATCACTCAGAAAGTTACAACCCTAGCATTACAGAAGTATAGTAGTGAGTGTAGTAGTAAGCTAGGGAGGGAGAAGATATCTACTTAAGAATGGGAGGTCAGTTTGTAAGCAGCCCCATATTAGGGAAAAACCGAGTGTAACAAGGCCAACACATGGTTTTTTTGTGTTTGAAGTGCCACTACTAAGACCATCCCCCCCTGGTGTGGCACACTGTGTGCAGCAATGCAGCAAGTGCATGGTAGTGTGGCACAGCATGCCAGCATGGTGCACATCCTGGCTTTTTTACAACTGCTTGCACCACATGCACAGGCTGCTCACCATGGCCATGGCACCTGAGCCCCTATACTGCATGTGTTGGCTGCCCACCACCACCATGTGCTGCATAGGCTGGCTGATCACACATTAGCCTTCACCCCCACACTGCATGCACTGGCTGCTCCCCACTGCCACATGCTGCATGTGCTGGCTGTCAAACATTGTCATCACACCTGAGCCTGGACCCCTATGCTGCATGTAGTGGCCATCACCACCACCATGTGCTGCATAGGCTGGCTGGCTATTTTTATTATTATAACAAAAAGCAGGAGCTGACTCATTTACTCTCCCCACAGACTATACAGAAACAGCATGCAGTCCCCTCTACCTGCCTGCACAGCCACCATCTGAACAGCATGCCACACATGGCCCAGTACCACACCCCCACCATGGCGCACCCAACAGGCACTGTGCTGCCCCCAGCCACACATGTCATGGCAGTGGTGGCAGTGGTGGCATCGTGGGGCAGCTCAAACCAGTATGTCCTTTTCCTGTGCCTACCTGTGTGCCCATGCCACTGCTGTGTCAACAGCACATGGTCTCCTACTACCTGTGCCACCACTGTATGAACAGCAAGCCATGTGTGGCCCAGTACCACACATGTGTGCACACCACTTTCTGAACACATCTACTCACACAGAATGCATCTGTACTATTTCCATTCTCATCACTTTCTTGCCACCACCTGCTCTGCTTCCTGAAGTTGAAGAATCAGTGGACTCAGCCTATCAGAAGAAACATAATTGTCCACCTGCATGCACAGTCTGGGGAGATGACTGGAATGATGATGCTGCACTGCACTATGACAACAGCCAGGAAGTGGGGCCCAGCTATCCAGCCTCCAGGGCACCCCCACCATCTGAAGAGCACAACACACCCCTGCCCTTCTTCTCTGAAGTGTCCAGCTCATCCAGGCTACCCACATTCCTAGAATCTGAGCATGAGATCTATGTCCCCTCATCCAAGGATGCCACCATGATGCAACCCCCTCTTCCCCTGCCCTGCCACTTGATTGAGGGTGAGGGCATGCTCTTTGGATTCCCTGCATCTGCTCAGTTCGACAGGCATACCAAGGAGGAGATGGACCACATGGGCACATCAACACCACTGCCCACACTGGAGATGGTGACTCTGGATCCAAATGTGACAGAGCTGGCATGGCTGAGCCTTGATACCCCACAGTGCACCATGCAGATTCTCAGCCTTGCACTGGAGCAGCATGAGGAGGTTGTTGTGGGCAACCTGCTGCCTCCTCCCCCACCCCCCATGGATGACCCATTGGACCCTCCACCATTGATACATTCTGAGTACTGCTCACAGGAAGGCATGCCACACCAGGCAGTGCAGGGGTCATCTCTGTCACCTCCACTGCCTCCTGTACATGCTGTGCATGCCCCTGGCTGACCAGCCACCTCACCACACCCACACACACCCCCTCCTTATCTAGCCACACCACTGCTATACCAGCACAGTGCAGCAGCTTACTTGCCACCTGCATCCACTCAAGATGGCACAGGCAATCAGTATGTCCCTTCTCCTGTGCCCCCACCATGTCACCACTGCCTCAACAGTGTGCAGCCCCCTATCCACCCATGCTGCCACTGTACAACCAGCACATGGCCACCACCTGGCCACCCACACTGCTGCTGTGCCAACACAACACAGCTGTGGCCTCCTCACCCATGCCACAACTGTACCAGCATAGCATGGCAACTTGCCTGCCCCACCCATGTCTACTGAAGATGATGTGGGCTATTGGTATGTATGGCTTATTGTGCCTACTCACACACCCACATTGCCACCACTTCAACAGTGTGTGGCTGTCTACCTGCCCCCTGCCTGCACTGCCACTGTACCAGCACAGCACAGCAATGTGCCTGCCTGCCCTGCCTGCATCCACTCAAGACAATGTGGGCAATTGGTATGTGATTCTTCATTATTGAAAATTTTCCCTCCTGTGCTCACCCACACACCCACATCACCACTATCAACAGCACACAGGCCCTACCTGCCTGCACTGCTGCCATACGAACAGTGCAGCCACCACCTCACCCATGCTACTGCTGAGCAGCATGCACACATTCCTCCTGCACACACATGTGTGCTGCATTGTGCTGGTGCACACCAGCAGACAAATGTCGTGCCCTCTTTTTCCTTTCTTCCATTCATCCTCAGCTCACATAGGAACCCCCAACTTCCCTACAACATCACAGGTATGTGTTCTGTCAACAGAACTATCACTTATATTCAACTTTGTGCCTATTGTTCATATACTTCTGCTTACATCTATCATTCTTTCCTTTTATTCTCTGTTGCTATGTATATCTACAACTGTAATCATGTCTTATTATTTGATAATTCAATCCAGCAAGGAACTACTCTATCTTGATGTTTTACAAACCTCTTGGTGGGTTCTGTTCATACCATCTTTTTAAACAATAACATGTTGGGCAGAATCTTCAGGCTATGTTTTTGCTGTATTCAACATGATACTATATCCATGAATATCATTGTGCCTGCAAGTAGGCTGGGTACTTTAGCTGTACAATCATGTTGGTCTTTTATTATTATGTATCTATACTTAA
>QLPN01001729.1:516-30939 GCA_003314395.1 Albatrellus ellisii | reverse complement strand
TTGACAAGGCCTGTTGCAACTTCTGTATAATGACACAGATAAATATTTGATTATGTCTCATTCAGTCAATGTTGTAACACAACAGGTCTATACTTTACAGCTGGAGAGGCAATTGGAATTGGTCCATAAATTGGACTGGGTCTGTAGATAGATAGAGTATTTTTTCCTTTTATTTTCTATTGCAACAACCTACATATACTTTCACAGATGATGCCCTATAACTTGGTGTTGCAACACAACAGGTCTTTGTGGAAAACTGGGCAGGGCGGCAAATGACAAATATAGCACAGCACAAAATAAATATGCATTGCAATAAGGCAGGACAGTGGTGACAATAAAGGGTATTCCCTTGAGGAGACAGGGCAGTGAGCCAAGGGGCCACATCTGATAAGAGAAAACAATGAGGTGTACAGATGAGGGTACACAGAATAGACGAGAAGTTGCTACAAGAGACAGGTATGTCAGAAAGGAGGTAGAGTAGCTGACAAGATACATACCTCAGCAGTAGATAAGAGTGCTGAGGTATGTGGATGAAAAACGAGAGGTTTATACAGCTCAATCACAATAAAGTTTAAAAGGAGCTCAACTATAAAACCAAAAGATAGATCCCAAAAAAGGGAAAGACAGAGTGATGTGATCTGTAAGGGACTAGACAAATACCAATATGGATAAGTATGATCAGCATTGTATAGTAGGTAAAATTGACAGTCTTTACACTAGGGACAGGGATAGGGATAGGGACAGGGCAGGGACAGGGATAGGACAGGGACATTGGTGAGGAATGTTGCAACTTATTTAACTATGTCTGATTCAGTTAATGTTGCAATGCAATAGGTCTTTACTTTATAGCTGGAGAGGCAATTGGAATTGGTCTGTAAGTTGGGGTTGGTCTGTAAATCAGACTTGGTCTGTAGATATATAGAGTACTATTTTCTGTTGCAACAACCTATGTATACTTTCACAGATGATGCTTTATAACCCAATGTTGCAATGCAACAGGTTTTTACACTAGTAGAACTTGAATGAAGATCAGTGTCCCTAATCTGATGCCTATATATGTAAAGGAGTGGTGCACAGACCATGCTTATGTAATAGAGTGTGGGGCACAGGTATCAGGGTAAAGAGCAAAATACCATGTCAACAGGCCCCCATGCTCTATTACATAAGCATGGTCTGTGTGCCACTCCTTTACATATATAGGTATCAGATTAGGGACACTGATCTTCAGTTGAGTTCCATATCTTCTCCCTCACTGTACTAGCATCTACATTCCCTCTTACTATATTCTGCACTATGTCAGTGTTGTAACTGTTTCTTCTGGGCATTCTACCCTGTGTGTTCACACCCTCTCCCTCTTGCCTCCTTGAATGGAGTGCCTTGGTCTCAGGTGACCACCACACTGTTCATCATGCTCTCAACATTCTGGAGTGCTTCAGCTTTGTTTACAAGGTTAGCCTTGGCCCTTTGATATCTGCTTGCTAATGTATCATGCTATGATCCCATTGAGTACACTGGGATCTATCATCATCCAATTGTACAAGCCATCATCAACAAGACTTGGTTCTGGAACAAAACTGACAATGGCATAGTGTACCCTGAATTCTCAGACAGGGGAATTCCCTTGGTAACTATTGCTGTTGTTTTTACTGTGGTACACACCTGATCCCCACACCTCTGATGACTTATTAATTCTTGTATTGTTCTGTTAGGTAGAATGCTGCCTTGATGAATGGGCAACAGGCAAATGTCAAGATGTCCAGTTTATGTCAACAATATATCAGCTGAAGTTCGCACAACACCTCAACAGACTCAAGGACTTTGAAGCAAAGATGGGGATGTGAAGATTATCCCCCATCTACATGAACATTTCCTGAGTAATGTGAGGTATGTGTCCTCGACTTGAATGTCCTGATTATTTTTCTCTAAGGGTCTTGTATCACAGGAAGCATGCAAAAGTTTCAGTTAAGCCCCTCTTGACAGTCATGGAGTTAGAGGATGCTGATGTGGAGGCTGCAGAGAGGGAGTGGGTGGATTTAGTGTTATCAGATGCTGATGAGTAGTAGATCCCTGATGTCATTTTTTTTACAAGATTTTATATATGCACTTTGACTTCCTATGCTGCCTATGAGTCCTAAGAACCTATGAAAGTAATTTCCTATGGCTGCCTACCATGACCTATGTACCTAATGTCATACCTACCAGTACCTCCATATCTGGGACTAACCTACATACCTACCATGCCTCTAAGGGCTCTGTAGCCCTACAGAGGTTTCAACCATTTTCCTGATGTTAGAGTGGACCTTTAACTATCAAGAACAAAGAGAAGACAAAGAGAATGATGTGGATTAAATAAACAATCCTATCTGAAAGTCTCCCAGTACGGCAAGTACCTGGTAGAGAGGAGAGATAAGATGAGATGTACTCAGTATGTAATCTAAGTATGCACAGTGTCCTGTATGGATAAAGAGCCAAAGAAGCTAACAATCTTCAGGTGAGTAAAACAGATACATTCCCTTTTCCCTTCATTCACTATATGTCACACATCAAAGTAGTATCTTCTGTTATCTCACATCTTTACTCCCATGTATGCTCGGGTTCGAGCTCATTTGTGAAAAAAAGTACGCACTCCGGGCCGTTCCTCGGCGCTTATGCAGGGGCTACCGCGATTCGACTATCTCTTCTGTCTCGCCCGCCGTTTGTTCAACTCCGACAACATCTGTTCACTATGAATGGTAAGAGAATGTAACTTAACTTGGCAGAGTAAACGCCGGCAACTCCACTAACGTTCGTCTGCCGTAGTACTTAACAACACAAGATTCGTTTCCGCTTTCTTTCGTCATTTGTTTACTTTACATTACAAAAAAGCTCCTATGTCTTACAAGCTTCAGATTGCGGTCGTCATACGTATTTCCGTTCCCCCTGAGTCTTTGTCACCTGTAAAAGACGAGTTTCGTGGTATGTTTTTCGTCGTGCCATATACCTGTTGCTTAACACTTCGAAGTTCATCGTCATGGTTATAACGGAAGTACCTTCGGACGCTTAAACCATCTCTGAGGTCAAGCCTCGAATCGTGCATGCTATCCACAACATATGAATACTATTGCTGCAATCCCCCATCCGGATGCACGTGAGTTCGAACAACTTCGAGATTACTCCTATGATTCTGAAGAAGCTGCAGGGCCTCTGCCTCCTCAGGGCCACTCCACTCCTCCTCTTGTTGCTGCTGAAGGAATACCAGAAACCACCGGTGCACCTCTGGTCTTCCAAGATAACGACGCCGATGTCGTCCTCCAATCCTCGAACATGGACGACTTTCATGTCCACAAAGTCGTTCTCTCCAAAGCATCGCCCGTGTTCCAGACGATGTGGTCTTTGAATCGCGACTCCCCAGCAAAAAACGGGACAGAGACAAAAAACGGCATGCCCATCGTCAGAATGGTAGAAGACACAGAAACGCTCAACATTCTCCTTCGTCACATATATCCCGAGCCCTCCGGCCCTGTAGTTAACAGCTTTGTGGACTTCGCAGGTATTTGGCGCGGCCTCGAGCTCGCACGTAAATTCGACATGCCACATCTCCGCGAGCGACTGCGACTCATTCTACTTTCACGCGTTCGCGAGAAGCCAGAGATTGCCTTTTCCCTCGCGTGGATATATCAGTTCGAAGATGTCATCCAGCAAGCTGCGCGTCTGACGCTGTGCCACGCTTTTCTCACTGGGCCAGAGGAAGCGGTGTTTGCAGAGGTACCAGGGACCGCTCTCTTTAGGTTGCTGAAGTATCAGCGCGATTGCATCGCCGCGGCTATCGATCCCTTGACAGACTTTTATTGGATCGAGGCTGGACGCATACCTATCTACTGTGGATATCAGGGATGCAGTGCGACAAAGAACCCAGCCATAAATCTCAATGGCGGGACATTGAATCCACCAACATGGTGGTACGACTACAATGACGCCGTGGTCTCTGCTTTGACGAAGAAACCCGAGGCCCAAGAGGTCCTTGCGCTTTCCACCATTATGCCAGCTTTTCGTAGCGCAGTGAAGTGCATAGCATGCCGCACTCGAGTGTCTTCATTCGTCGATGACTACTGCCAGTTGCTAGCTAAGGAGGTTGAAAAAAGGGTTGCTGCGGTAATGCATTTTGTTACCAACTATGCGATCCCCTTTTCGAATGCTGACCCACTGATTTTATGCAGGTAAGGCTGAAGACATTCTAGACAAGAAAGCATACACGCTCCCATTTTCTTAGTCAATCAAGTGCGAAATACTCTGGCTTCGTTATCGCCTCGTTAATCGTACCATCTCTGCCATTCGTTGCTCTTCAGGTTCTTGACAACCCCCTTCTAACAGTGAAAAAAATATAATTGGCATGCGGCATTACGTTAAAACTGGCAGTGAAATTTTCAGCGCATGGAGATGTATGATAATGGCGTGTCACGATATTGGGCGATTGGACCTCGGAACTGCAATTGACCTGTTGTAGTGTTGTAGCATTCATGGTTTCCCACGGTTTCCCACCTGTGAGACATATCGATACCACATCTCTGCTGCATAATGCCGCCGAGCCAATGCCATGTACAATAGCAATCACGAAATGAGCGATGAAAGTCTTCAACTCGGTTGAGTCCACGACGTCATGGACCACCACGCGCATGAAAAGCAGTTGTCCGAATGTGTCCAGAGAAACACTGTTGAATCAACAAAAGTGCATTAAATAGCAAAAGCAGGATAAGGAAAGCGAAAGGTGGCGATGTGCACAGACAAAAAGAGTAGGTGAAGAAAAAGGCAGCGGATATTACACAGTAATTGGACCCTTCCCACTCTTTTGGTACCAATCATACTCCGCTCTCGTACGTGTATTGTGTCGGACGATAATTGTAGACCATAATCACGGGGCGCTAGATACCCCTGGAATATTAGTATTGATATCTTCGACAAGATCTGCCGCCGCTTTCGCAGTCGGTACCTGCGAGTGACCAGCCAGAATACGACGACCAGAGTGAAGTCGTGTAGCAACCACGAACCCGTATATTGTAATGCGTTGTGATGCCATCTTCAATCACGCTGAACTGCAAATACCGCGGATCCCGCGTGACAGAGCAGATCGTCCCTTGGAAGAGAGTAAAATCCGGCATCAAGGGATGTACCACATCCTTGCGCATAACTATCTCGCAGCGTCGCCTCGCGGGGACGCTTTTGTGGATGCGCATGCGTTAGAGGCATCTGAGGCAAGTGGCACCTCAGCGATACAGACGCCCCGTCGCCCGTTCACTAATTGCTGATTGCATGGATCCCGGCTCCCTCCTTACCTGCCATGCCACCACCCGCGATAAGCACCGAGATCACCCACCGCCGCCCACCCGTTTCCTTATCGCCTGCACTCTCCATCTCCATCTCCATGCTGTACTCTGCGACCAAGAACCGCTTGCTCGCAGTCTCGAGCACCACACCGTGCGCACGTGAACCCTCCGTCTTCTCCGCGCAAGCGCACGCGACGGCTCCCTGTCCACCGTCGACGCGCCGCCGCTTACGCGGGCTAACGTCAATGCCCGCAGGTGCAGCCTCACACGCCAAAAGCGCATCGTGCAGGGCCTCCGGATCGTACATGGATCTATGCGCAGAAAGTGTCAGTCTCCGTGCCGCAACCATGGACAGCACGACGCACCCAGGCTCGCCGCCCGCAAAGATGAGCGTCAGTCTCACGGGGGAATCATTACTGGTGTTGCAAAGGGTGAGGCATGGAGGGCGGAGACAGATACATCAGCGAGGGCGTGTGCACGCCGGAGTGTGAGGATGGATGTGCGAGGGTCGGAGAGAAGGCCCGAAGGGGGTGGTGGGAGAGTGGGAGGCCTTCTTCCGTCACGGCCAACGGTATATGGCGAGCCGGCTGAGAGTGCATCTTGCCAACGACAGTGGATGTATGCGGGTGATGGGTTAGGTGGATAATGGCATGCTCCTGATAGAAACCCTCGGACGATGGCCTGTGTTTCTTGGCGTCAAAGCCACCAGGAACGATGGGTGAGAATAGCCAGGAGGGTGTTGTCAGGAATCGGGGGCATGTACCATTATTTTCTTTCATTCTTCTGTATTCTTCATTGTTCCACTCCACATATGCACAGTAGTGGAGTGACCAAGGGGCTGTAACCCCCCTCGTTATGTCTATCCTTGTTTTATGATTATCAAACTGCAGCAGATACAGATACTACAAAGCAGACTCACCATACGTTGTAAAGAGGCATCTTGACCTCCTTTTGTATATCTTGTCATTTGTCTTCTTGTCGCAATCGTAGTATTGCTTTTGTGTTCGTCTCGGAGGTCCCTGTTAAACTATTGATAGGTGTTCAGTTGCTCACGCATACTGAACCCTAACATTAGGTCAAGATCCTCCACTCCAACTCGAACCAACCCTGGCTCCTTCCCCACCCACCTTGTTGCCTCAAGGGTTTCAGTTTCACAGACAACGAGATACCTTTGTCTATGGAAACCAACCAGTCGAATATCTAGGCAATAACATCTGGAGAATTACAGATACTCAACAACACATTGACACCTCAGGTTTTTATAGCCAAGATATCTCTACCCCATCTGTACATTCGTACATCTTTGACCCAGTAACCAACACCTGCACAGACACCCCACTGCTAGAAGGTATTTTGACTACCCCTAGTACGGCCACTGCATCCCTTGAACCCATCCCCTTCTCTGCCCCTCTGGAGCTTTTCCCACAGCCAGAACCTATCAACAAAGATGTCACCATGACTTCTATAACCACCAAAACACAGTTTTTAAAAATCAACAAGCCTTCTGAATTCAATGGAAATAAAAAGAACTTCCAAAGTTTCTTTTTATCTTGCACAAAATATCTCATCACTTACACAGATCTTCATGCATCTGATGCACAGAAAATATTATTTGTCCTGTTGTTTATGACAAAAGGCACAGCCCAAGCATACAACAACTGGTATACCATGGAGAATCTGATGGGTACCACTTATCCATCATATGCTGATTTTGTCAAAAGTTTGAAGGCCAAGTTCAAGGATCCTCACAAAGTATGACAAGCATACTTAGCACTTCGTCAACTCAAACAAGGGACCCAAACTATAGAAGAATACAACTCGGCATTTCTAGCCTTAGTTCACGAGGCTGCCATTCTGGACAACCAAACCAAACTTGATTACTATGAACAAGGTCTCAATTCCGGTCTTGCTGACAAGATCTATAATTCTGAAGTACCCAAAATGTTTGAAGAATGGATGGAGAGAGCCACAATCATGGATACTCAATGGTGCGCATGAAAGGAACAAAAGAAAACTCATACACCATTCTCCTCTTTTAGCGCCAGTCATCCTTGATCAGATCCCAACATGATGGATGTTGATCAACGTCAGCAAATACCAGGACCACATCCCATGCTGAAGAAATTGACATATGCAGAGAGAGAGAAGTTGAGGAGAGAAGGGAAATGTTTCACCTGTCAACAAGCTGGCCACATGGCCAACCAATGCCCGACAAAAATAAATAATCCATGTATTCGTACCACAGAAGAAGTATCTACATCTGTTCTCCCATCTCCTACTCCTTATCCAAGTATTCCCTATGTCCCTCCCCTGATTGCTAACCGAGCACGCACTCGCGTTTCAAATGTTGTAGACGAAGAAGAAGAACAAGTAGTACCTCCTACCTATGACAAAGCAGCAGTCAGGAGAGTTTACGAAACCATATGCGCACTACCACAAGAAGGAAGGGTGGCATTATCTGTTATGTTGGAGGATTTTTGAAGGGTTTGAAGAATTCTACACATCTTCAAACCACAATACTTTATCCTGATGATTTACTATGTTCTATAACATCACCTCATGCATTATATCTTGAAACACAGATCAGTAATCATCTAGGAAGCCATAGACTCAAAAAACAAAAAGCTCTAGTCGACAGTGGAGCCACCAATAACTTCATACACCACTGACTTGTTGCCAAACTCAACATTCCCATGATCCCCTTATCACGTCCCCAAATAGTCCACAATGCAGATAACTCTGAAAACAAATTGGGACATGTTACGCATGAAGCTATCCTTAGGATGAAAATCCAAAATCATGAAGAAGAAGTAAAATTCTTTATTATTGATCTTGGATTAGATAATATCATTTTAGGACATCCCTGGCTTCAAAAACATAACCCAGATATCAATTGGATTACCTCAAAACTTTCATTCACACGATGTCAAAAAGTTCTTTGTCAAGCTGGGTCGAGAAGATTGTCATCAATTCAAAAAATCAAATTCAACGCTGGCTTACCACTAGAAAAAGAAGACAAGGCTTTTATGGGAATACCAGATGAAGAATGGGTTAAACGTACAACTCAAGCTATGGAATTGGCTGCTGCTGTTACTCCCAAAGTAATGGTATTACCAGACTGCTACAAAAAATTCCATAAAGTATTTTCAGAAGAAGCCTCTCATTCCCTTCCTCCTCTACATGATTGGGATCATGCTATTGATCTTAAACCCAATGCTATTCCAGAAAACAACTGCAAAATTTACCCTTTGAACCCCATAGAACAAATTGCACTCGACAAATTCATCAAGGATATGATGGCAAGAGGTTATATCAGAGATTCAAAATCTCCTTTCGCATCACCATTCTTTTTTATCAAAAAAAAGGATGGTAAACTACGACTGGTACAAGACTATCAACAATTAAATAGCCTTATGATCAAGAATCAGTATCCTCTTCCATTGATTGCTGACATTGTTGACAAGCTGAAACATGCTAAATATTTTACCAGATTTGATGTCAAATGGGGGTACAACAATGTCTGAATCAAAAAAGGTGACAAATGGAAAGCTGCCTTCAAAACCAATAGAGGAATGTTCGAACCTCTAATAATGTTTTTCGGTCTTATGAATTCCCTGGTGACTTTCCAAACTATGATGAATTCTGTATTCCATGACCTTCTTGACATGGGGAAGGTTTTCATTTACATGGACGATATTCTAATTGCCACAGCAACGATAGAGGAACATTGTCAACTAACTGAACTTGTTTTACAAAGACTCGCAGATCATTCTCTTTATCTCAAACCAGAGAAATGCAAGTTTGAGAAAGAACAGGTTGAGTATCTAGGACTCATCATTTCAGCAGGCCAAACCACCATGGATCCAGTCAAATTACAAGGGATTCAAAATTGGCCCGTTCCCACAAAACTAAAAGAAGTATGCACCTTTTTAGGATTTGCAGGGTTCTATTGACACTTCATCTGTAACTTTTCACATCTCACCCAACCATTACATGATCTTACAAAAAAGGATATCCCTTGGCACTGGGATCAACCACAACAAGATGCATTTGATCTTTTAAAGACCAAATTTCTTTCCTCTCCTGTTCTTATCTCTCCTGACATAACCAAACCATTCCAATTGGAATGTGATGCATCAAAACATGCTTGTGGAGCCATGTTATCTCAAAAAGGAGAGGATGGTGTCAGGTGCCATTATTTGGTGCATTTATCTCTTTATTCTTTTCATTTCTTTTATGTTTTCCTTTGATTATGATTAGATTAGATCATCTTATCTTCATCTTATCTGATCTACATCTAATCATTTCTACTTACATTCCTTTGGTCTAGACTATGAGGTCATACCATGATGTAGCTGCATGGTACCATAGCTTACTGCGGTATTGTACTGTAGTGTCTGCCCTAGAGTAGTGGCACTGGTCCATGCGCCTTCTCTTAGAGTATATAGATAGCTGTAGTATAGCTGAATATACTCCAGCTAGTTATGGCTGGATTTCCTCTTCTTTTAGTGTGAACTATTAGTTGAGTGCACCCAGTCTCCCTTTCAGGGATATATGCAGACTCTGGTCTCATAGATGGCTCATGGCATCCCATTGCATTTATGTCCAAATCCTTTTCAGAAGCTGAACATAACTATGATATTTATGACAGAGAATTACTGGCCATCATCAAGTCACTTGAAGAATGGTGACAATACCTTGAAGGCACTCCTCATTGTATCACTATTCTCTCTGATCATAAAAATCTCGAAGTATTCAGAGATGCTCAGAAATTATCACAATGACAAGCTAGATGGGCCTTATATCTAACTCATTTTGATTTTCAAATCAAACATGTTGCTGGTTCAAAAGCCAGTTGACCTGATGCTCTATCGTGAAGACCAGATCATGATGATGGTAGTCATGATAATGAAGATCAAATCATCCTAGATTCATCTTTGTTTATCCACCCTATTTCCACTACTGTTATTAACAATGCATATTTCCTGTGCATTCAAACTTGCACAGACTGGGACAAAGAAGTTTTAGACATATCATGTCTCCTTCAAGCTAACGCTTCCAGCCCAGCAAAAACTCAACTTCTGCAACATTGGATGATTGAACAGGGGGTAATCTATTACTCCAGACATCTTTATGTCCCAAAAGACGACATACTCAGACATGACATCGTCCAAAGTTTACATGATACCCCTACAGCAGGACATCCTGGATGACTTAAAACACTAGACCTAGTACAATGCATCTTCTGGTGGCCAAAGATGAGGAAGTATATTTTTGATTTTATTGATGGATGTCCTATTTGTCAAGGGTACAAAAATCTACCAAACAAAACCCCAATTCCCCAATTCCCCATCAAACCAGAACCAACAGCTGAACCCTTTTCCATGGTTTCTATGGATTTCGTCACACAACTTCCTTTATCACATGGCTATGATGCCATAGCTGTATTCATGGATCATGATGTAACCAAGATGACTGTAATCACTCCATGTCACTCTTCTATATCTGCCACTCAAACCACTGATCTTTACAAAGATCACGTTTGGAAAAGATTTGGACTTCCTCATCGTATCATTTCAGATTGAGGATCTCAATTCACTGCCAAATTTACCAAAGAACTCTGTCAAAAATTATCTATCACACAAGCAATGTCCACTGCCTATCATCCCCAAACCAATGGACAAACAGAATGAATGAATCAAGAACTAGAACAATATCTACACATGTTTTGCACAGCAAGACAAGACGATTGGTCTACCCTTCTTACAATGGCCGAATTTGCACATAATTCTCATACTCACGCTACATTGAAGTATTCCTCCTTCTTTCTTCTTATGGGATATCATCCACACATTCAACCTGTTATTTCCATTACATCTACTCTTCCATCGATTTCTGAATGATTAGTTTTATTGCAGACTATCTGAAAGGAATTAGCCGCAGTGCAATCTATAGCTCATTGAACCTGGAAATCCACCACTCATCTCCTGTCATATCAAATCAATGATCGTGTTTGGTTAGACATGACCCACCTCTCCTCTGCCTTCCCCTCCATGAAACTTGCCCCAAAATGATATGGCCCATTTCCCATCACTACCATTATCAATCCTGTGGCATATCATTTATCATTGCCTGCTCATTGGAAGGTACACCCTGTCTTCCATGCTTCTCTTCTTCACCCATATACTGAAACAACAGCATATGGACCACATCACACACCACCCCCTCTGGATCTTGTCGAAGGAGAGGAACATACCGAAGTTGAAAATATCCTCCAATCACAATGGCACCAAGGTCACCTTCAATATCTAATACACTGGAAAGGATATCCCTTGATGGAAGATGAGTGGCTCTTATGCAAGGATCTGAAACACACTTTGGAGCTTGTCCAGTCATTCCATTCACATCATCCTTCTGCTCCCTGACCTCTTACAATCCGACTCCCACCCTCTCTTGCTCCCCTTAAAAGGACCTGAGAGGAGACCATAAATCAATACCCTTTTCATGACTTTTGTGATTGACATCCTTCTCATCACTTATATCTTCATCGTTGCTTCTCTTTTTGCTTGGTATACAATACAATTATCTCATCTCATTGAAGCCGCCACTTCCATTTAAATCATGTCCTCTCTACTTACCAACATCTCTACTCACTCTGTTTCTCCTGTTATCCCTGCTTCCCCTTTTCATCGTTCTCCTACACCAGATCCTTTTGCCAATCTACCCGCTCATATTGCACAAATATTTCGTAACCAATCCCCCATTTATCCTGAATCCACTCAAAACTCTCCTATTCTCCATCATTGTCATTCCCCTTCCTCTTCTCCTAGCTCTTTACATCACAGCAAAATGTTCCCTTCACCCATCATTGTCACTCCTCCTCCTGCCCTACCTGCTCATGATCATCATATTCATCAAAACACCAACCTTGCCAACCAATATCATTGCACCTTCCATGCCCTCAATGGGCTCAATCTCTACGACGTCGACATCATACAAATCATCACCACCCACCTGGTCATGGGACATCCCATGACTCCTCATTTTTGTGACGAATGTTTTGATCGATGTCTGTCCCCCCCTCCTATTCCAGTCACTCCTGTTAATGCCCAAATATTCCACGACTTACTGGTCAATTACTTTTACAATACTCTCACCCTCTTCCACACTTCTCCTGACCCCACCATACCCATCCAAGACATTGATCTTGGAGAAAACCCTATCTGTTATGCTGGGAGATATGAATATCCTATGGCAGAACCGACACCAGCTAACCGCCAAAACCCCATTCATCATGCATATGTCACCAATGAATTCACCCACATTATGGTAACCTTCCCTGTTAACATCTGTCTTGATCATGCAACCTGGCTTCTGAATGATGCCAGAGTAATGGCAGACATAGATCGCTTCAGGGGTTGGTACCATTGCGTCAGAGCATTAGAAGTGTTTCAAACGCATCTCACTCATCTCTTATCGCAATGACGCTGGGGTTTAGGCGAGATATCCAATTGACTACTCAATGCTGATGCTGAAAACAGACTTCGTCCACATATGGCTCATGGTTACATCGCATGACTTCCTTCTCCCCCCTTACCCATACCCACACCCTTACCACCAATAGGAGAAGTAGCCAATCGGTTATGAGGAGGCGCTGCGAAACCACGACGAAAGAAGAAGGGACCCCTTATCTGTTGGAACTGCCACCAAACAGGCCATCAATGTACAGATTGTATGGCAACTCCATTCTCTCGAGCATCGACTTCAACACAACAATCATATCCACACAACGAGAAGTATCTTTGTTGTCCAGAATGTCACAAATGGAATGACGAACATCTAATTACATGCATCAGAGGACAGGAGGAACAGTGGTTCAACCTAGCAGAAGAAGGGTATGGTGACAATGGGTATGCTGGAAATGATGCCGATGCTTACAACTGATAGGAATTTACTCTTTTCGAGGCAAAAAGAGTGTAGCAAAGGGGTATTGTCAGGAATCAGGGGCACATACTATTATTTTATTTCATTCTTCTGTATTCTTCATTGTTCCACTCCACATATGCGCAGTAGTGGAGTGATCAAGGGGCTGTAACCCCCCTTGTTATGTCTATCCTTGTTTTATGATTATCAAACCACAGCAGATACAGATACTATAAAGCAGACTCACCATATGTTGTAAAAAGGCATCTTGACCTCCTTTTGTATATCTTGTCATTTGCCTTCTTGTCGCAATTGTAGTATTGCTTTTGTGTTCGTCTTGGAGGTCCCTGTTAAACTATTGATAGGTGTTCAGTCGCTCACATGTACTGAACCCTAACAGGTGTGGCTCAGGGTTGTCTCGACAGAGAAGTTGATGGTTCAGACACTGGTCCTGCAGGGGTGGTTGAGGAATGTAGTCTGAGTCCTGGGCAAATGAAGGAGATTGACATCGATGCTGCTGATGCTGGGCTGATAGTTGGTGCATGGGAGTATGAGAAGGCTGGTGTTGAGGTGGCTGCTGATAGACAGCATGGAGCTGCTGCTGACAATGATGAGTGTGGTCGTCTGAGGGAAAGTCTTGAAGGAATGCAATGACATCCACGGTGAGGGGCAGAGAAGATGGGAGTGAAAGTGATGGTTGAGGAAGAAGGCCACAATTGCCTTTATCTTTTACACATTCTCTCCTCGCCCTTCCCCTCCCTTCTCCTACTCTCCTCCTTGCACTCTGCTTTCTGTACATCTCCCCCTCCCCCCAACACCTGGTTGGAAATCTGGTCACTTGCACGTGCCAAATAAGCCACAGCTCCTCAATCTATAATCACAGATCTGTGATACTAATATATTTATGCAGTCATCTTCTGGTCTACTGTAAGCCAGCGACTAATGCTACTATGTACCAGTTACTAGTAACACTACTGTTGACCTACCCATAATGCACAGAGTATTTGTAGCACAAGCCATATGTGTTATGAGCAAAGCTGGCTTGGCCTGCAGAGCAGCCAGTTATGATGGGCAATGGCAGCTACATGTATCAGGTTTAGACTTCAGTTTACACTAGACTTATTGGCCGTTCCAGTTTATTGTGGCAACACTTGCTACCCTAGACCGCATTCTAGGTATTCAGGTTTCTATGACTCTGCACAGTTGTAGACCCCATTTGCAACCTTGAACTATTTTTTGAGATGAGTCCCCACGTTGGACAATGGTTTTTCTTCTGGTTGCTGGCTTGAGGAGTCGTACAGGGACTATGGCAGATTTATTGTAGTAAATCTCTTTATGTCAGATCCTCCTCATCCAGTTTACTGACCTATGCGTCAGTGGTTCTTTCCAGTTTGTTGAGTGTGTGTATTAGGGGTTTTTGCTTGAAGTCTTTCTTCTGCACTCATCCTATCTATGACTCATTCACTTCCCCACCCTCCCTGACTCTTGCTTTTTGTTTATCATTTATCTTGCTGTCTCTGCTGTAACATTGGTCAACCTTTCTGCCTCTGCTTTTCATGCTTTTCATTTATTTTGTCTTTTTATGATATGCTCCAGGTTTGGTCCATGCTCTAGTTGTCTTTGTGTCATGTGCTCTCAGGTGCCCCTGCACCAGGGGCATCACATTTTCGTCATCATTCTATCCTCATGTACTAGCCAGTTTTTGTGAGGTGCAATGTCAATTAGAAGATGAACAAAATGAGCATTGTTCATGCATTGTGGGTACACACTGATCATGTATGTCCCATTGTGTGCCAAGAGCTGGCAGCAGCCACAATGGGCGATGCGATGGTGACCAACAGTGCCTGGAAAATGCATGAAATGAGTGCAAGTGCTCATGTTATGTCACTTACATGCACACCAACCACCACTATGATCCCTAACTATCTGAATGGGTGGTCACAAAATGCGAAGGCAGGGTTGCACAAGTAGTGATAGCTGACATGCACATGTATGCACTGTGCTCATCTCACTGTTTGCATGCAGGTGGGCTGCCACTGTAGGTGTGAGCACAGATGTGCTCACTTCGGGTGGCCTGTGTGTTGCGCCGGCTGCTGTTGTGGGGGTCGATGAACCAGATGGGCTGCATGGTGGCTGCAGTAATCGAGAGCAAAGCTGGGGCTATTCTATACGTAGTATAAGGTCTATGAAGGACACTAGGGCTGGTTGATGAATGATGACCAAAGTATGCCTAGCATCTTGCCCAGAGTACCCAGAATGAGCAAAGAGTGGGCTGTGGCTTCTTTTGCATGTCTGGGATGTGCGTTGGCTACCACCAATGCTAGGTGGAAGTGGAACAGAGGGCAACGTTATGGTGGACTGCTGACATGGCACATTTTCTTTAGCAAGATGTTGCCACAATCACTCTACACAGTCTATGGTCTACAGTAATTCTGTGCATTGCATGACCTTCTCAGCTGTCATCTCAGTGAAGATGACAAGACTGGGAACTATTCACAAATATACAGCACAGAATGTGCCATCTATATTATTAGGGAAGCATGGTTGTTAGTTAAAAATTCCACATGGTTTTTCTCACTTACCTGACTCCACTCCAATCTGTGCACAGCAGTGCAGCATGTGCATGGTGTGCCACACATAGTCTTCCAGCACATGCATCCCATTTTTTTTACAACCACTCATGCTGCTGCCCCCATGCTGCATGTACTGGCTGCTCACCACTGCCATTTACTGCATCCATGGGCTGCCCATCATATCTGAGCTTCTACCCCCACACTGCATGCATTTGGCTGCTCACCACTGCCAAGTGTTGTATGTGCTGGCTGCTTAACAATTGTCACTATGCAGCATGTGTTGGCTACCCACCACCACCATGTGCTGCATGGCATAACTCCTTATCTTTTCTATTATAAGAAAAACCAAATTACATGCAGGAGTTGACTGAATATGCTATCCCCACAGAGCTTCCCTCCCATGCTGCCACTGTACCAGCACAGTGCAGCAGCTTGCTGGTTCACTGCCCATGTCCACCCAAGAGGACATGGGCAATTGGTATGTCCTTCCTTTTGTGCCCACCCATGCCACCATGCTGCCACTGCAACAGCATGCAGTCCCCTACCTGCCCATGCAGCCGCCATCTGAACAGCACACCACATGCAGCCCAGTACCACACCTCCACCACAGTGCACCCAACAGGCACTGCGTGGCTGAGGTACTGACTGACAACTGCACAGTGCACAAGGCTGCATGGGCCTGTGGCACCCCTGGCCACACATGTTGTGGCAGTGGTGGCAGTGGTGGTGTTGTGGGGCAGCTTGAACCATGGTGCATAGGGCACATCGAAGCTGGCATGTGCGGGCAGTGCAGGTAACACCCTGTGCACCACAATGGCAGACGTGCTTGGCATGCTGCTCAAGGTGCTGCCCCCAAGAAGATATTTGGGTGTGTCCTTTTTCCTCACACTCCTTTCTGCTTACTGACACCCATGTGCATGTGCATACACACAGCCCATCAATATGGTAAAAAACAGAATGGTAAAATTCAGAGCACCAGGCACACGAGGCAGTATGTGTGCATGTGCACAGTGTACTCTACCCTCACCTGCACCCTGACCATCTTCTAACACACATACTATGCCTGCTAGGCACCCATCTAGCATGCACTGCATGACCCATTCCCCTACATTCTATTTGAAGCAGGGGTCCCTGTGCCCACCCACATGCCCACACTGCCACCATAATAGTGCATGGCCCACCTACCTGCATGGCCACTGTTCAAACAGTGTGCTGTGTGTGGCCCAGTACTGCACCTCCACTGTAGCATGCTCAACAGGCACTGTGTGGTTGAGGTGCTAGCTGGCAACTGCACAGCACATGAGGTTGTGTGGGCCTGCACCACTCTTGGCCATGCACCCATGTTGCCACTGTGTCAACAGTGCATGGCCCCCTGCTTGCCTGCCCACATTAGTACATATGTCCTCCTGCACCCCCATGTTACCACTGTCTCAACAGTGCATGGCCCCCCACCCATCAGCACTACTGCTGTATGTATTTTTTGTTTTTTGTTTGTTTTTTTTGCTGCTGAGCACATGTTCTGCACCCACCCCATCCATGTCTGTGGCCCTGCATGCATGCCACTACTGCATCCATGTACTATGTGGGGCGAAAAGGCACCCATGATCCTGCCCATGCTGCCATGGTGGGTCTTGCCATCTCCCAAGCTGCTGAGCAAATTCAATGTCCTACCCATGTGCCCACATCACTGCTGTGTCAACAACACATGGCCCCCTACTTGCCCATGCCACCACGTGCCACCACTACCACCCTGGCCACACCACTGTTATATCAGCATGGCACAGCCACCACCTGCTCACTCACACGACCACTGTACCAGCACAGAGTGGCAACTTGCCTGCCTGCCCCACCCACATCCACTCAACACGATGCAAGTGATTGGTGAGTCTTTATTTCCCTTTCCTTCCAATGCCTGAGGTAAACTTTGCCCACCTGCATGCTCACATTGCCACTATGTCAACAGTGCACAACCCCCTACATGCCCACCCACATGTGCACTGTGCCATGGCCATACCAGCACAGCATGGCCACTTGCTGGCTCACCACCCATGTCCACTCAAGATGACATGGGCAATTGGTACATCCCTTCCCCTGGGCCCACTCTCACACCCATGCTGCCACTGTATGAACAGCATGGCCACCACCTTGCCTGTGCTACCACCATGCTGTGTGCCACACATTCTTCCTGCACATGCACTGTGCTGTGCTGGTGTATGCCAGCAGACAAATGTCATGCCCTCTTTTTCCTTTCTTTCATCCTCATCTCACATAGGAACTATTAACTTCCCTACAACATCACAGGTATGTGTTCTGTCAACAGAACTATCAAAACTATTTAACTTTGTGCCTATTGTTCATCCACTTCCATTTACATCTATCATTCTTTCCTTTTATTCTCTGTTGCAATATATATATCTACAACTGTAATTATGTCTTATTAGTGGATATTTCAATCCAACAGATGTTTACTCTATCTACACATTTTGCAAACCTCTTGGTAGGTTCTGTTCAGCCTATGTTTTTTTTATATTGAATCATGCTATTATATCCATGAGTACTTTGGCTATACAATCATGTTTCTCTTTCTTCTATTTTCATGCATCTACACTTAAATGCTTTGGCAGTGTTGATTACCATATTCACATTTTCTATTTTACTTTCCTTTTGCTCAGGTGCAGTGTTCCTGAGATGATGGACAGGGAGATAGATGGGTAGTGATCATCATCAGTACAATGCACCTGCATAGGCTTTGCCAATAGATATGCCTGGGTATGGGTATGGGTATGGGTCTATTGGTTTTCCAGTCTACAATAGTAACTATACAGTTGATGTTTCTGTTTTGCTTTGTCTTTTCACAGTCTAGGGGATGTTTTCTTTTGTCCTTCTATCTATTTGTAATCTACAAGACTCCCACATGCCATCATTGCTATGGGTATAGTTTTCATGGGTGATAGCCAGGGATGATTACTAGGGATGGGGACAGGGACAGGGACAGGGACAGGGACAGGGACAGGGACAGGGTCTGTTGCAGCTTATGTATAATGTCACAAATTGGGCAACTCAAAAAAGCAGAAATATGTGAGGAAATATGGGCAGTCAGTCAATGTTGCAACACAGCAGGTCTATACTTTACAGCTGGAGAGGCAATTGGAATTGGGATTGGTCTGTAAGTTGGACTTGGTCTGTAATTGGGTAGAGCAATTTTTCCTTTTGTTTTTTGTTGCAACAACCTATGTATACTTTCTTAGATGATATCCTTTTACTCCATGTTGCAATGCAACAGGTTTTTACACTAGTCTCACTATTAGAATGGGAGGATGGTTGTAAGTTAAAAAACCCACGTGATTCATGAAATGGTGCTACAATTGTGTGCATGCCATGTGTGGCAGCATGGCATGCACACAGTGTCCCACACACAGTGTGCCAGCACATGGGTCCTGGCTTTTTGCACTGCTGCTCACATCCTGGCTTTTTTACAACCACTCACACTGCATGCACTGGCTGCTCACCAATGCTATGATGCCTGAGCCTCTACCCCCACACTGCATGTACTGGCTGCTCACTACTGCCATGTACTGCATTCATGGGCTGCTCACCAGCTTCATCATCATCCCTGAGCTTCTATCCCCATGTTGCATGTGCTGGCTGCTCATCATTGCCATCACCTGAGCCTTGACCCCTGTGCTGCATAGGCTGGCTGCTTATCTTTTTTATAATAACAAAAAGCAGGAGCTGACTCATTTACTCTCCCCACAGACTATAACTCCCTCCCATGCTGCCACTGTACCAGCACAGTGCAGCAGCTTGCTGACTCACCACCTGTTTCCACTAAAGATGATGCAGGAAACTGGTATGTTCCTCCCCCTATTCCCACCCATGTGCCCATGTCACAGCTGTGTCAACAGTGTGCGGCGGAGATTGTGCACCACTACAAACATACAAATCATGCAGTCAGCCATGCACATGACACCATGGTGTGCCTGTTGCATGTCCACGAAGTGATGAGTGTCAAGTCAGGGCTGAATGGATATCATGCTCGGTATGAGTATTTTTTTTGTGTCAAGGGAGGGTGAGCACATGTTGACATGTGTAGATCCTGGAGTTGACAGACCTGATACCACTAGACGAGGACATCACAAAGATCACGTGGTGCATGGAGAAGTTCAGAGATATGCACGAGACACTGCAATGCATAACCTGCAGACATACCTCCTGCTGACGATGGACTGCATTGTGGCAGTGTACCAGAGGCTCACAATGTCTGCTGCACCAGATGCATGTGGTCCCATATTGCCCATGCACAGCATCCTACCCCATGTGCATGGTGTCCTACCACCCACATGCACAGTCCCCTACCATGCATGCGGTCTCCTACCATGCACATGGTCTCCTATCCTACCCACGCATGGTGTCTTACCACCTGCACATGGTCCCCTACTGACTGTGCACACAGTCCTATGCAACCCGTGTGTGGTCTCCTACCACCTGTGTGCATGGGGTCTCTTATCACCTGCATGTGTGGTCTCCAACCCCACCCACATGCAGTCCCTACCACCTGTGCATGCAGTCCCCTACTGCCTGTGCATGGGGTCTCCTACCACCCACGCAAGGTGTCCTACCCCACCTGCATGTGGGGTCTCCACTCACATCTGGGGTCTCCACCTGTGCATGGCCCTTTGCCGCCTGTGCCACCACAGTATGAACAGTGCCACCACCGCTGCACAGTGTGCCACATTTTTTCCTTTCTTTCTTTATCCTCAACTCATATAGAAACTCTCAGCTTCCCTACAACATCACAGGTGTGTCTTCTGTCAACAGAACTATCAATTATATTCAACTTGCTGTCTATTTCTATCTATTGTTCATCTACTTCTGCTGATCTATCTTTGTTTCCTTTTATTCTCTGTTGCAATCCAACAACTATTTATTCTGTCTTGAAATTTACCAAATATCTTGGTGGCTTCTGTCCATACCATCTTTTTAAACAATAACATGTTGGGTGCAATGTTCAGGCTATGTTTTTCTGTATTGAATTATGCTGTTGTATCCATGACTATTGTTGTGCCTCCAAGTAGGCTGGGTACTTTAGCTGTACAATCATGTTGGTCTTTCTTCTATTTTATGTATCCACACTTAAATGCTTTGGCAGTGCTGACTACCATATTTTCTATTTTACTTTCCTTTCACACAGGTCCAGTTGATGGACAGGGACATATGTGAGTAGTCATCATTATCAGTACAATACACCTGCACAGGCTTTGCCAATGGGTATGCCTGGGTATGGGTATGGGTATGAGTCTATTAGTTTTCCAGTCTACAACAATAACCATACAGTTGATCTTTCTGTTTTGCTTTGTGCTTTCACAGTTTAAGAGGTGTTTTTTTCTGCCCTTCTATCCATTTGTGATCTACAATACTACTTCATACCATCATTGCTATATATATAGGTTTTCATGGGTGATAGCCACTGAAGATCAATAGGGATAGGGACAGGACAGGGACACTGTTGAGGAATGTTGCAACTTATTTAACTATGTCTGATTCAATTAATATTGCAATGCATTAGGTCCATACTCTATAGCTGGAGAGGCAATTGTAATTGGTCTGTAGATAGATAAGGTAATGTGTCAGCTAGAGACATAATTGGAAATGGTCTGTTAATTGGACTTGATCTGTAGATAGATAGAGTACTGTTTTCTGTTGCAATGAGCTGTGTATACTTTCACAGATGATGTCTTATGATATGATGTTGCAATGCAACAGGTTTTCACACTAGGGATGGGGACAGTGATGGGCAGGGACAGGGATATGACAGGGACATTGGTGAGGAATGTTGCAACTCATTTAACTATATCTGATTTAGTTAATGTTGCAATGTAATAGATCTTTACTTGATAGCTGGAGAGGCAATTGGAATTGGTCTGTAGGTGGAAGCATGCTTGCACATGGAACACTCAAAGGAGATGAGATCAGATGAAGGTGACTAAACTGGACAACTGTCCATATCTCAAATGATAAGAAAAGCTGATGGTAGGTAGGAATACAGAGGATGAGATGAAGATGGGGATCTGATCCTAATCTGCAGTCATTTAGTGGCCTTTAAGTACTGTTCAACGAGGAATGGAATGCATGAGGCAGGCAGTGGGAGGTATAGTAACATGACAATATCTAGAGGCATGTGATATCCTGATGTAGGTAGCTCTGACATATGGAGGGGTGGATCAGATACATGTCTGGTGGATGTATATGGTGAGTATGCTACAGGGTTACAGTAGGTTGAGATTGATATGTAAATTGGACTTGGTTTGTAGATAGATAGGGTACTGTTCCTTTTATGTTCTGTTGCAACAAGCTATGTATACTTTCACAGATGATGCTTTATAACTCAATGTTGCAATGCAACAGGTTTTTACACTAGTCTATATTATTAAGGAAGCATGGTTGTTAGTTAAAAATTCCATGTGGTTTTTCTCACTTACCTGACTCTGCTCCAATTGTGCACATGGCAGCGTGGCATGTGTGTGGCACAGTGTGCCAGCACAGCCCAGCAGTGCATCTGGCTTTTTTACAACCACTCATGCTGCATGTGCTGGCTGCTCACCATGGCCATGGCACCTGAGCCCCTATACTGCATGTGTTGGCTGCCCACCACCACCATGTGCTGCATAGGCTGGCTGATCACACCTTAGCCTTCACCCTTACACTGCATGCACTGGCTGCTCCCCACTGCCACATGCTGCATGTGCTGGCTATCAAACATTGTCATCACACCTGAGCCTGGACCCCTATGCTGCATGTAGTGGCCATCACCACCACCATGTGCTGCATAGGCTGGTTGGCTATTTTTATTATTGTAACAAAAAGCAGGAGCTGACTTATTTACTCTCCCCACAGACTATACTGAAGCAGCATGCAGTCCCCTCTACCTGCCTGTGTGGCCACCATCCAAACAGCACAGCACACATGGCCCAGTACCACACCCCCACCACAGCGCAACCAACAGGCACTGTGCGGCCAAGGTACCAGCCAGCAACTGCACAGTGCACAAGGCTGCACAGGCCTGCAGCACCCCTGGCTGCACATGTCATGGTGGCAGCAGCAGTGGTGGTGTCATGGGGCAGCTCGAACCATGGTGCATAGAGCAATTGGTGAGTACTCTCTCACACAGACTTTCCCTTGCTTACCCACCTGCACCCACATATGCACCTGTGTGTCAGGACGTACTTATTTTTCTTTTCATTTTATGATTTCTTTCATCCTTATTGCTCAAGATCTACTAAAGACATCTTATCTCATCTTATCAGATCATCAGTAGATCTTATCGCAATTATCTATGACTCATGATTATTTAGTCATCGGGCCGCTTACTGTACAGCTATGACTACATTTCTCACAGACGCTTATTGATGCAGTGCAATGCTGCACATTGCTTACTGATACTTCTCACAGATGCTGCGCATCTTACTTACATGCACCTGCCCTACAGTGACAGCACACGGTCTGTGTGCCGATCTCTGTAGTATATAAGGACTCCTATGTAGTAGATAGCTCTTCAGCTTTATACATCTGGGATATCCGCCTATACAGTGTGACTTCATCCTTAGAAGTATTGCCTCATCTCTTTGCCAATCCTCCTCTTACCTTTGTGACCTCACTGTCAAGCGTGAGCCTCACACTGTGCCACCACTGTACCAGCACAGTGCAGCAGCTTACTTGCCACCTGCATCCACTCAAGACGATGTGGGCCATTGGTATGTATGGCTTATTGTTCCCACTCACATGCCCGCATCGCCACTGCTTCAATGGCACATGGCTGTCTACCTGCCCTGTGTGCTGCTGCCATATGAACAGTGCATGGCCACCACCTGCCCATGCATGCCGCTTCTGTGCCAACACAGCACAGCCACCACCTCCTCGCCCATGCTGCTGCTGTACCAGCACAGTGCAGCAACTTGCCTGCCTGCCCCACTTCAGACAACATGGGCATAGGGATGGCAGCAACTTGGATGGATCATGTGCAGGCTCACAAACACTACGTGGGTGGTTCTCAGCTTCCTTGAGCTGCTTTGCTCATAATTTCTTCCCTCAGCTTCATTCATGACTTGCTGGCAGCCATCCTCAGCCCAGACACCTTGCATGGTGAGCCTCTTGACATGGACCAATATTCCAGGCTGTTTGGCACTGCACACATTCCAACTGAAGTAAGTAGTGCATTCCTTTTCAACCATCTGGCATGAGATTCACGATCAGCATAGAGAGGATGGTTGCCTCTGACTCAAAACACATCGTCATCTGCCACAGACAGTTCTGTAAGCCAGCACCATTTGTGTGCCCTTGCATAGTAAACTAATTTCTTGGTTGTAGATTGGTTTGATGTGATTGATGACCAAAGCCAACCAATGCACACTGAGCATGAGGTCCTCCATATCCTGCAAGCCATTGTATCAGATGCAGATGAACTGCCCACCTCAGAGGTAGCCATATGTGTGTGGACAGTTGTGAAAGCAAGCCACTGATCACAGATGTGGCAGGTCACTCACAATTTGATTGTCATCCCCTACCTCCTGCACTGCCACTGTACGATAGCGCATGGCCACTACAACCCCACCCAGACTGACATTGTACTAACAGTGGGTGCCCACCACCTGGCCACCCATGCTGCCACACCAGGATGCTGCACCCACCTGTGTGCCCACACCACTACTGTACCAGCACAGCATGGCAGTTTCCTTGCTTGCCCCCTGCATCCACTCAAGATGACACAGGCAATTGGTATGTCCCTCCTATTCCCACCCACATGCCCACATCACCACTGTGTCAACAGCATGCAGCCCCCTACTCACCTGCACCACTGCTGTACAAACAGCATGCAGCCATGTTGCCACTATATGAACAGTGCCCAGCCCTCTCTACCTGCCCATGCCACTGCACAAATAGTGTGGCCACCACCTCCTTGCCCATGCCACCACTGTGCAGTGTGCTGCACATTCCTCCTGCACATGTGCCAGCAGATGAACATCATGCCCTCTTTCCTTTCATTCATTCATCCTCAACTCACATAGGAACCCTCAACTTCCCTACAACATCACAGGTATGTATTCTGTCAACAGAACTATCAATTATATTCAACTTTGTGCCCATTGTTCATCTACTTTTGTTTGGATCTAGCATGGCTTCCCTTTATTCTCTGTTGCAACATACATATACAACTGTAATCATATCTTATTGGTTGATGTTACAAAACAATAGGTATTTATCCTATCTTGGCATTTTGCAAACCTCTTGGTGAGTTCTGTTGATACCATATTTTTAAACAATAACACAATAGGCAGAATTTTTTCTATATTCAATTTGTAAGTTGTACTATAGGACACTGTGTGCACATGGTCCCATATCACCTACATGCAGCATCCTACACCACCTGCACACAGTCCCTACCACCTGTGCATGGTGTCCTACCCCACCCATGTGTGGTCCCCTACTGACTGTGCACACAGTCCCATGTGACCCGCACATGGTCTCATACCACCCATGCAAGGTGTCCTACCCCACCTGCATGCAGGGTCTCCACCCACATCCAGGGTCTCCACCTGCACACAGCCCTTTGCTGCCTGTGCCACCACAGTACAAACAGTGCCACTGCCGCTGCACCATGTGCCACATTTTTCCTTTCCTTCATTCATCCTCAACTCATAGGAACCCTCAACTTCCCTACAACATAACTTTCAATTATATTCAACTTTCTGTCTATTGTTCATCTACTTCTGCTTATCTATCATTGTTTCCTTTTATTCTGTGTTGCTACATATATCATCAACTGTGATCATGTCTTATTAGTTGATATTTCAATCCAACAGGTGTTTACTCTATCTTCACATTGTGCAAATCTCTTGGTAAGTTCTGTTGATACCATCTTTTTAAACAATAACATGTTGGGCAGAATGTTCAGACAAGGACATGGATGAGTAGTGATCATTGTCACTACAATCCACCTGTAATGATATGATTCTATTGGTTTTCCAGTCTACAATAGTGACCATACAGTTGATATTTCGATTTTGCTTTGTGTTTTTGCAGTTTTTAGAGGTGTTTCTTCTGTCCTTCTATCTATTTGTAACCTACAATACTACTCCATCCCATCATTGCTATGGGTATGTGTTTTCATGGCTGATAGCCAGTGATGATCAATAGGGATGGGGACAGGATGGGCACATTGACAAGGTCTGTTGCAACTTATCTATAATCACACAATATTTGATTGTATCTTATTTAGTCAATATTGCAACACAGCAGGTCTATACTTTACAGCTGGAGAGATAATTGGAATTGGTCTGTGAGTTGGGGTTGGTCTGTAAATTGGACTTGGTCTGTAGATAGATAGCATATTATTTCCTTATATTTTCAGTTGCAACAACCTATGTATACTTTCACAGATGATGTCCCATTATTCCATGTTGCAATGCAATGGGTTTTAACACTGGGGATGGGGACAGGGACAGGGATAGGGCAAGGACAGGGATGTTAATGTTGCAATGCAATAGGTCTTTACTTTATGGCTGGAGAGGCAATTGGAATTGGCCTGTAGGTTGAGATTGGTCTTTAAATTGGACTTGGTCTGTAGACAGATAGAGTAATGTGTCCTTTCATTTTCTGTTGCAACAAGGTGTGTATACTTTCACAGATGATGCTTTATAACTCAATGTTGCAATGCAACAGGTTTTTACACTAGTCTATAATATAATGGGATGAGGAATGGGAACATGTGGTTTTTTTCATGTCCGAAGTGCCACTACAAAAAAGTTGTCCCCTGGTGTGGCACACCACATGCGGCAGCTTGGCACATGCACATGCACAGCAGTGTGGCACAAAATTCCCATGCGTGCATGGCAGCACCACAGCACAGTATGCAGCTTCATTGATAGCTTATCTTTCCTATTTCCACCCACCTACTCTGGGCTCTTTCTTGCTAGCTTATCTTATTAGACTGTTTCTCTCTCTTTTGTGAAGAAACATTTCACTTGCTTTGGGTGGTTCTTTCAGAGAGACAAAGCCTATAGATTTGTGAAGTCTACCAGCACAGCCTTAGTTTACTGTTGCCAAAGGCAGTTGTTCATTCAATTGCTAGACCTCTCTCAATCTGTGGTGTTCAGCTGCTTGCTCTCAATCTCACTTCCACCTGTCTAAAAGAAAAGGGGTGATACCTGAGTTGCACCTTTTTTAATAAAGGCTATAAGCATTGTGATCTGACACTGCCTTGCAGTGATTTCCTCTGACTGTGACTATCTTGGGTGTGTGGAGGATCTGGCAACTCTATCTCTGGCTCTGGCTCTGGCTCTGGCTCTGGCTCTGGATCTTGGTTTTTTTTACAGCTGCCTTTCTTTTTCAAATGGAAAACAATTCAAGGTATTTCATTATTACTGATGATTTGACTCCATCATGCTTTTCTTAAATATGTACTTTTCAGCCCTGGACCTCTTGAATACTGGCCACCATCCCCAAATGTGCAACAACATGGTGGTCAATTGCCTGGGTATGTCTCTTCAGTTTTTTCTTCTCATTTTCTCTTTGCTAAAATCTACTTCATCATCTTTTCAGTGCAGAACTACCTTCTGCCAACCAGAGTCCTCAAACACAACATGATTTGTTGCCTGGGTATGTCTGTTTCAATTTCAATATATTTCAATTTATTCTTTGCTGACATTTCATCATCTTTTCAGTCCAGAACTGCCTGCTGCTAATCAAAACCCTGAGATCCAGCATGAGGATGCAGATCAGAGGTATGTCATCATGCATCACATACACCTCACAATTCTGTATAACTGACTCCATTGCTCCTTTGTCTTAGATCACCACCACACACTCCTGAGCACACATGCCAAAATCAGCATGAGCAAGATAGGTGGCAACATGAACTACAAATGACATCACCGTCATCACATCATGCCCAGCAAAGGGATCCTCCTGTGGGAAATATCCCACAGCCTAACTTTGACCAAGTGCCACAGGCTGCTCCTCTCCCTGCCCCCCTCCCCCAGAACCCTCCTGCTCCTGCATATCCTGCTCCTATCCCCCATAATCCCCTTGCCCCTGCATTTGCTTATTATCCTGCTCCTCTCCACCCACATTATCCTCCTCTTCCCCCTCCAGCATGGCAATATCAGGCTCTGCAATATTATATCCCCCCTAATTATAATCCAGCACAATACCTGTATCACCATCAACAACCATATGGATATCAACCTGGGGTACCTATACCTATGCATTTCCTTCATCACCCACATCATCCACCTGTCCCTGTCCAAGGGTATCCTGGGGTTCCTGGACATGTCAATCCACAGCAACAGCAGCAGCAACAACAACAACAACAACAACAACAACAACAACAACAACAACAACAACAACAACAACAACAACAACAACAACAACAACAACAACAACACAGAAATCAGGATGAAGAATTGCATCAGGGCTTTCAATAGTGTCACACTGAGTGTGTAAAATGCCACAAAGCACAGGCTGCAGCTCAGCACAATCAATCTACAAATGCCATGGATCACAGAAGTAATCTGGGAGGTCAGCAGGAGAATGATGTACAGGTCAGTCATATTGTGGTATATGTAAAATCTGATAACAATCTCATCTGCATTTATATCCCTGCATTAGGTCTTGGAGCAGCAAGTCACAGAAGATGTGCAGAGAATTGCAGCAGAAGATCCACAACAGCCACCACAGGTCAGTAATGCAACATATATCTGATTCTAATCATGGGCTTATGTGGGTTGATGCCTTTAGGAGCAGGAAACTGGAGAACAGGCCCAGGAAGCAGCACAAAACCAGGACCAGCATGAGCAACTGTCTCAGGAGCATGCCCAAGATGTGGACTTCCATATTCAAATGTCTCAGCACCATCAGCCTCAGCAAAATGATCCTGAAGTGGATCATCCACAGCCTGCTGCACCCCCTCCACTCCTTATCCCTCTTGGCTGTCAGGAATACCATGAACCTGAGAACCACCATAGCCTTGGTGCAATGGATAAACAATGCCCTCACTGCCATGCTCTTCACTTCATCTCTGAGAAGCATCCACTGTGAATCATCTCTTATTTGGCATGTGTTGCTTGCAGGGCCAGGTCCACCTCCCTCCCTTTGCCCAACCACCACCCACTCTTTCTAGGCTGTTGAATGGCAGTGATCCATTTGCAAAAATGTTCAGGAGCAACATATGCCAATACAATGCTGCTTTTGCATTTACATCTACTGCTGCAAATGTCAATGATACTGTGCTTGCTGGATCTGGACCTTATGTATTCAGACTCCATGGTTCTCTCCATCACAAGATGGGGGCCCTCCTTCCAAATCCTGGAGTCACACCATGCTATGCTCAGCTCTATGTCCTTGATCCTGATGATGCTATTAATGCATGCCTGGCCAACAACTCTAACCTTGACCCATCTACCATGCTGGATCTCCACACAATGCTGCTTGCCAACAACCCATACATCAACATGTACAGGCAAGCTCATGAGATCCTCAAGGACAAGGCTCCAGAAGAGCAGGTCAATGTGGCTGTTTGCATCACTGTGGATCCAAACACAGACCTGCACAGATACAATGCTCCCACTGTAAAGGAGATTGCTGCCATCATTCCTGGAGGTGGAGGACAGCAAGTGGACTTGCATCGTGACATCATTGTGTGCCTGCATGGAGGTAACCTTAGGAGGATCAGTCATCTGCATCATAGCTATTGCCCATTGCACTATGTCCTCCTCTTCCCCAAAGGTGACTCTGGCTTCCACCTCAACATACCATCACAGCCAGGTCCAAGAGGTCAGATGCGCTGCAAGAATGTCTCCCAACACTGCTACTATGCATACCGTGCCTTCACCAGACTGAATGAGGCAGACATCATCTTTTGCAGTGGAAAGCTCTTCCAGCAATACTTGGTTGATGCTTGGGCATCAATTGAGGAGGCCACCCTGTACTGGATCAGGACACATCAAAAACAGATACATGCAGATCTGTACAGAGGGCTTCAAGATGCAGTTCATGGCAACCAAGATGGTGCTCCAGTCAATCTTGGACAGCAGGGCCAGTGCATTGTCCTTCCCTCCACCCACCAGGGCAGTTCAAGGCATATGTTCCAGCTCTTCCAGGACTCTATGGCCATTTGTCATTATGGGCACAAACCAGACATCTTCTTGACCATGACTGCAAACCCCAACTGGCCTGAAATCCAGGAAGCTCTGCTGAAATATGATGATGGCACATCCCAGACTGCTGCAGATCACCCTGACATTGTTGCTCACGTCTTCAACCAGAAGAAGCAAGCCTTGCTGCATGAAATCAAGTGTGGACTCTTTGGGGAGCTGGCTGGCAGTGTCTACACCATAGAGTTCCAGAAGTGTGGCCTCCCTCAGATGCATCTCCTCATCTTCCTGAAGGCCCCATACAAGATCCATGATGCCAGTCATGTGGACAGCATTGTCTCAGCACAGCTCCCTAATCCTGCCCTGCATCCAAAGCTACATGAGTCTGTCACCAAGTACATGCTTCATGGCCCCTGTGGTGCTCCTGACCATGTCAAATCCCCTTGCATGGAGAAGGATAACAACCAACAATGGCATTGC
>QLPN01001728.1:0-65535 GCA_003314395.1 Albatrellus ellisii | reverse complement strand
TGTCCTAACCCATGTGTGGTCCCTACCACTTGTGCATGGTCTCTTACCCCACCTGCATGATGTCCTACCACCCACCCATGTGGTCCCATATCACCTGTGTGTGGCATCCTACCCCACCCATGCACAGTCTCCTACCACCTGTGTGTGGCATCCTACCCCACCCATGCACAGTCTCCTACCACCTGTGCATGGTGTCCTACCCCACCCATGCAGCATCCTACCACCCACCTGTGCAGTCCCCTACCATGCATGTGGTCTCCTATCCTACCTATGCATGGTGTCTTACCACCTGCATGTGTGGTGTCCTACCCCATGTGTGGTCCCCTACTGACTGCACACATGGTCCCATGCAACCTGCATGTGGTCTCCTACCACCTGCATACATGGTCCCTACCACCTGCATGCACAGTCCCTACCACCTGCATGTGCAGGGTCTCTTATCACCTGCACATGTGGTCTCCAACCCCACCCACATGTGGTCCCTACCACCTGCACATGCAGGGTCTCCTACCACCCACACAAGGTGTCCTATCCCACCTGTGCACAGGGTCTCCACCCACGTCCAGGGTCTCCACCCACACACAGCCCTTTGCTGCCTGTGCCACCACAGTACAAACAGTGCTGCCACTGCTGCACCATATGCCACATTTTTCCTTTCTTTCATTCATCCTCAACTCATATAGGAACCCTCAACTTCCCTACAACAGAACTATCAATTATATTCAACTTTCTGTTTATTGTTCATCTACTTCTGCTTATCTATCATTGTTTCCTTTTATTCTGTGTTGCTACATATATCTTCAACTGTGATCACATCTTATTAGTTGATATTTCAATGCAACAGGTGTTTACTCTATCTTCACATTTTGCAAGTCTCTTGGTAAGTTCTGTTCATACCATCTTTTTAAACAATAACATGTTGGGCAGAATGTTCAGACAAGGACATGGATGAGTAGTGATCATTGTCACTACAATCCACCTGCAATGATATGATTCTATTTTCCAGTCTACAATAGTGACCATACAGTTGATATTTCTATTTTGCTTTGTGTTTTTGCAGTTTTAAGAGGTGTTTTTTTCTGTCCTTCTATCATTTTGTAACCTACAATACTACTGCATGCCATCATTGCTATGGGTATGGGTTTTCATGGCTGATAGCCAGTGATGATCAATAGGGATGGGGACAGGATGGGGACAGGAAGGGGACATTCACAAGGTCTGTTCCAACTTATGTATAATCACACATAAATATTTGATTCTGTCTTATTAGTCAATTATGCAATACAACAGGTCTATACTTTACAGCTGGAGAGATAATTGGAATTGGTCTGTAGATAGATAGAGTACTATTTCCTTTTATTTTCTGTTGCAATAAGCTATGTATACCTTCACAGATGATGCTTTATAACTTGATGTTGCAATGCAACAGGTTTTTACACTAGTCTATAATATAATGTAATGAAGAATGGTAACATGTGGTTTTTTTCATGTCCAAAGTGCCACTACAAAAAAGTCATCCCCTGGTGTGGCAGCATGGCACATGCATGGCAGTGTGGCACAAAATTCCTGCATGTGCATGGCAGCACCACAGTGTGTGCCCACATTGCTGCTGTGTCAACAGCACACAGTCCCCTACCACCTGCACCCACATATGCACCCATGCCACCATTGTACCAGCACAGCATGGCAGCTTACTTGCCACCCACACCCACTCAAGATGGCATGGGCAACTGGTATGTCCTTTCTCCCATTCCCATCTGTGTGCCCACATCACTGCTGTCTCTACAGCATGCCACCCCCTGTCCACCCATGCTGCCACTGTACAATCAGTGCATGGCCACCACCTGCCTACCCACACCACTGCTGTGCCAATACATCATGGCTATGGCCTCCTCACCCATGCTACTGCTGTACTGGCACAGCATGGCAACTTGCCTGCCCACCCTGCCCACATCCACTCAAGACAATGTGGGCATAGGGATGGCAGCAACTTGGATGGATCACATGTGAGCTCACAAACACTATGTGGGTGGTTCTCAGCTCCCTCAAGCTGCTTTGCTCATAATTCCTTGCCTCAGCTTCATTCATGAGTTGCTGGCAGCCATCCTCAGCCCAGATGCCATGCAGGTGTGACATGAGCATGAGGTGTGGTGTGCAGTCAAGGTGCTGGCTGGTGATCAGTGCACAAAGTCACATGGGCCTGCACTGCTCTCAGCTGCACATGTTGTGGTGGCATCATGGGGCAGCTCAAACCATGCTGGTGTGCATGGCCACTACTGTTACAAGGCACTTGCTTTGGCACCTTGTAATGGTTTTCTTTTTCCTTTTTTCTTTTGTTCTTTCCTTTTATCTTACTTACTAGTAAAGTGTAGTATTATTACTACAAGTGTGAGCTTAGCTTAGTAAGGACTCATATTTCCTTTTCTCTTTTATAGTACTTAAGTATATACATACTTAAGTGTGAGCTTAGCTCCAAGTACTATATTAGACTTATCCTTTTCTCTTTTATCTTTCTTTATTTTATTATAACATTTACTTGCTAAGGACTATTACTATACAATTAGCAAGGACTCTCTTTTCTCATCATTATTTACCCTTGTTTATCTCATGTTCATTTTGTGCTTGTGGCTGAGCCACTTATATCACATGGACACATACTTACTGCGCAATACTGCACAACCTTACTATACTTAGATCTCCAGTTTTGTATAAATAGTTGACAGACTGGCAGTCTAAAACCCCAGTCTTGTCAACTTCGCAATCTAGGGATTTACCTATTACTGCGCTTGATTTAAGCTCGCTATAACTCTCGCTTCACCCTCTAAGAACTAAGTCTACGATCTCTAAGTCACACTACTAAAGTGTCATTAAGATATCCTACATCTTGTCACTCTGGATCTTCAAATCATCATTGGTGGAATCATCCTCATTTCAATCTCATTGATCCCACTCTTCATCGTCATCAGGAACTTCTATTACGTGCTTCAAATACACCTTCAACCTCCAGTTACCAGGAGTATCAATATAGACCTTCCTTAAGACCGTCCAATAGGCTGCTCTTAGCAGTGCATGTCTCCTTCTGTATCTTTTGGCTATGAGTCAGTAGTGGCTGAGAACAATCAGTACATCCCCACATTCATGCCTATGCACCCATTTCAGCATCAGTACTTTAATTTGTTTTCTGCTACATGTCTGCAGCAGGGTCTGAGTTGTGTGCAGGTGCACCTCATGCCATGCACCATGTGGAGGGTCACACTGTTCAACCTTGACAGAACACTCATCCAGTTCATGGGTCATGGTGTGCAGAGCAACAGGTGGCAGTCATGGTGGGGGAGCATGCCACAAAAACTGAAGGAAGTTCACAATACTGGGTATGTGTGTTCTTTTGTGGTACTACCCATATTGTGCTTCATGCCCAGTGCACCTGCAAACATACAGCTTTGCCATCATCATCATCATCATCATCATCATCATCATCATATTGAACCAGGCACTCAAGCTCACAAACTTGGTAGAGTGGAAGAACAAGCTGCTGCTCATATCTGCGATGGTGCATGTCATTGGTGTGCTACTGTTCACATCCTATACTCTGCCTGGCACAGATCTCCAATGTCCCATTCCACATCTTTGCAGCTATGGCAAAGGACAGCTTCCACAAGCTCAGCATGTGGTGCAAGCTCTGGCATGAGCTCAAGTGCATATTCAGGGAGGAAGGCATACAAATCAGTTGGTGTTCTCTCAGCACTGTATTTTGATGGTGTGTCTCAGACAGTGTCCTGCCTGATGTGCATGTGAGCGTTCAGTTTGTGCACACATGCATTGTGTGCAAGGTTGCTAACAATATTTGCTCCAAGTCTGCACCACAGACACTGCACTACACTGATGCAGGTGTACAGCCATGGAGGGGGCTGGTCAAAGAGCACTGTGCAGCATAGTGTGGATGTGGAGCTTGACAGCCATTGTCAAGCTCTGTACTGCATCCATTTCATGTCCAATTAACATCATGCATCCTCCTGATGTTGGGCAGTATCTATGTGACTCATCCATATGCAAATGCAACCATAGGGAAGTCTGTTGCAGCTCCCACAGCACTGCTACACATCTCTGCAATTACTGCTGATTCTACACCTCAAGCAGTGTTTGTTCCAAATCTGATCAAGATCTTGCACTCACCAGTCATTGTGCACACCTGGGTGCAGTATTGTTGTTGTTGTTGTTGTTGTTGTCATCATGAAGGAGAACATGAGGTGCTCGACACCATGCTTGGGCTCAGAAGGCCATGCTGGCATGCACCAGCAGATGGACATCATGCACTCTTTTTCCTTTCTTTCATTCATCCTCAACTCACATAGAAACCCTCAACTTCCTTAAAACATCACAGGTATATGTTCTATCAACAGAACTATCAATTACCAACTTTGTGCATATTGTGCATACACTTCTATTTACATCTATCATTCTTTCCTTTTATTCTCTGTTGCTATATGTATCTACAACTGTAATCATGTCTTATTAGTTGATATTTCAATCCAACAGGTGTTTACTCTATCTTGACATTTCCCAAACCTCTTGGTCAGTTCTGTTGATAATATCTTTTTAAACAATAAAATGTTGGGAAGAATGTTCAGGCTATGTTTTTCTGTATTGTATCCATGAGTATCATTGTGCCTGCAAGTTGTAAACGCAGCATTGTGCGGCACACGGTGGTTGACTAAGTCTGGCTCTCTCTACTCAAAGAGGAGCAAAAGGAGATGGCGGGTAGAGCGAGGGCAGAAGCCCAAGAAGGAAAAGAAGCACTAGCATTGCACAGAAGTAAGAATAGTAGAGAATGATAAGTGTGTTCATGCTAATGGAGAGGGGTTGAGAAACCAACTGAGGACCAATGTCCCTAACAGATGCCTTAAGTACATATAGATGCTGCGCACAGACTGCACTTAGGTAAGTAAGTGTGTGGGGCGCAGGTGCTGGGGCAAAGAGCAAGTTCCCATGTCAACACAAGTAGGCTGGGTACTTTGGCTATATAATCATGTTGGTCTTTCTTTTATTTTTATGCATCTATGCTTAAATGCTTTGGCAATATTGATTACCATATTTTCTCTTTTACTTTCTCATAATCATCTCTTTCACAGGTGCTGTGTTCCTGGGATGATGATGGACAAGGACATGGATGAGTAGTGATCATTGTCAGTACAATGCACCTGCACAGGCTTTGCCAATGGGTATGCCTGGGTATGGGTATGGGTCTATTGGTTTTCCAGTCCACAATAGTAACCATACAGTTGGTGTTCCTGTTTTGCTTTGTCTTTTCACAGTCTAAGGGATGTTTCCTTTTTCCCTTTGATCTATTTGTAATCTACAATACTCCCACATGCCATCATTGCTATGGGTATGGGTTTTCATGGATGATAATCACTAGGGATGGGGACAGGGATGTTGAAGGAGGTTACTTGGAAAGAGCACACCAACTGTAGAAAGAAGAGAATAATATTCTACAGGAAGAAATAGTGAGAAAACATAAAACATGAATGGCATAGAGAGTAGGTACTGACCTCAGTCTCTTCATAGAAGACTGAGGGAAAAGAAAAGATGCAAAGGAAAATTTCTGTAAGTAACAGGTCTGTCCATATCATCCCTGAGTCCTGCAAGAGGTCCGTGTGGCACAGCCACGCAGTCACACGTGTTCGCTGTCACACATCGCTGTAAACTCCAACAGGTATTTGACCTTAACTTCAACATTCATTACTAGTCCTAAATCAACTCTAGTACAGGGTTAGCACCTTGTTTGGAAGCTGTGATGTGAGCCTGAGCGGCATTCCGGACATGATGCTGACCTTACAAAGGTCCAGTCTCAAGTACTAGTAGTCTACTTCCTGTTGGAAGTGGTGGCTTGCCACCATAAATGCACATCTCAAGTTTAATAAACTTGAACTCTCCACAAATGCACATCTATGCAAAAAGAAGGTACTACCTTCCTTGCTGGTCCTCAGCACATTATGTACTACTCAACGAAGATACATGACTAATTACTTTTGCAATAACAAAGGTTATATAAACAGGTGTTCTTCTGCACAAGAAACACCAAAAAGTGTCCTAAGAACAAGCACAATAATCGCTCAGTCTCGAAAACAACACGAGGACTGAGGGAAAAAAAAAGCAAGCTATCGTAAATGGGCTAGATAAGCTGCCTGTGGCTTGGAACTGTATAGTAGTGGAGTGACCGAAAAGTAGGTATATACCATATGTTTTCTGCGGAGAGGAGACGAAAGTTTGCGCACGCGTCGGCTTCTGCCGATTTGCCTAAAAAGGAAGTAGTAAGTTGTGCATGCGCCAGTTTGCAATTCCAACAATTACATCATATCGATTTTGACCTACCTGCTGGAATAGATGACATCATGAGGCGTGACGGTCACTCCGAGTGTGCCTAGACATTTCCTCCGAGATTCCTCGGGTGACAACAGCCAGGTGAAACCCCTTGCACTACCTAGCCCGGATACAATTTGACTTCTGTATACCTCTGTATTCTTATGCTCCACCAAAAAAAGAAAAAGAAAAAAGAAAGGCTGAACTTGAATGAGGATTGTAGCACAATGCGCAAAAAAAGTAACTTAGAAACCGTGTAATCTGTGATACCCGTGCGGTACTTCGCTGCCATACGGATGCCGTCGGAATGCAAGGTCACGTGGGTGACGGAAGAGAGGAATGGACTGATTTTATGCAAGAGCCAATGAGAAAGAGGCATTTGTAGGAAGAAAACGAACTCTTTGTTTGAAAAAACAAGAGCTCGTTCTTCGGCTGTCCCTACCATGGCCGCCCTCTTCCAGGACGCCATTTCTTCAGCCTCCGTTCCTTCATTCATGGCGCAGGCGCAGTTGCACAACATTCCCCTTCTTTCAATTCTCTCCTCTGCGTCTCACGCGGTAACATGGGCATATACTACTGCAGCAATCGTCGTCGCATTGTTGGCATTGGAACAGTCTATATATCGATACAAGAAACGCCATCTGCCAGGCGACAGCTGGACCATTCCAATAATCGGCAAGTTCGCTGATTCTATGAAACCTACGATGGAGGGATATATGAAGCAATGGAATTCGGGCGCGTTGAGTGCACTGAGCGTGTTCAATATGTGAGTTCGTGTTTTGTGATATCATTCCATCTATAACTCACATGTTCACGTGTTCAGCTTCATCGTCATGGCCTCTTCGAACGAATACTCTCGGAAGATTCTCAACTCCCCGACCTACGCTGAACCGTGTCTTGTACACTCTGCGAAACAAGTCCTTTCGCCGGATAATTGGTAAATATCTTGGGTACGTCAATGGGGTCGTGCCGCGGCTCATAGCTTTCCTCAGGGTCTTCTTGACTGGTAAGGAGCACGTTGAGTATCGACGCGGTCTTAACGCACTTTTTACTCGCAAAGCACTGGGGTACGTTGTTCACCAGACTGATTTAAATCCACACATGTCTGAAACCGTCACTCAGGATGTATTTCAACATCATGGATACGATAACGCGTCAGCACATTAAGCAGTGGCTGAAAGACGCTGCCTCAAATCCTGACCCGCAGCCCATCATGATGACCATCCGGAACCTCAACATGGAGACTTCATTGCGCGTTTTCTGCGGCAGCCACCTGCCACATCGTGCAACACAAGATATTAGCGAGAAATACTGGCAGATCACGGTCGCTCTTGAGCTCGTCAACTTCCCTCTTGCCATTCCAGGCACGAAGGTCTATCGCGCTATCCAGGCGCGCAAGGTCGCGATGAAGTGGCTTGAGCTGGCGGCATCCAGGAGCAAGGAAGCTATAGCACAAGGGAAAGAGCCCGAGTGCATGTTGGACGAGTGGGTCAAGATCCTCGCTGACCCTGCCTACAAGGGCCGTCGCGAATTCAGCGACCGCGAGATGGCTATGGTCATCTTTTCATTCTTGTTCGCAAGCCAGGACGCCATGAGTAGTGGTTTGATCTATGGCTTCCAGCACCTTGCAGATAACCCAGACGTCTTGGCGAAGATTCGGCAAGAGCAGGAGCAGGTTCGTGGCGACGACTGTGACAAACTGCTTACACTGGAAATGTGGGATGAAATGCCCTACCTAAGAGCGTTCGTGAGGGAAAGTCTCAGGGTTAAGCCCCCTGTCACAATGGTTCGTCTTCAGATCTTCATGGGTGAACGAATGCTCACAATTTTTTTTGTTCAGGTGCCATACAAGACAACCAAAGCAATGCCAATTACGGACGACTATACCGTTCCAGCGAATAGCATGGTCATTCCGTCTTTCTATAACTCTCTCCACGACCCTGAGGTCTTCCCGGATCATGACACCCTCCTACCTGAGCGATGGCTCGATCCCAGCAACTCTGCCAACACTCATCCCAAGAACTATCTCGTATTCGGCAGTGGCCCTCATAAATGTATCGGTATAGATTATGCTATGATGAACATCGGGTTAGTGCTGGCGACTGCGAGTGTTCTTACGGACTTCGAGCACAAGCGTACATCCGACAGCGAGAAAGTTCGGTCAGTCGTTGTGTTTGCCTCCTAATGTTGTAACTATTAACTGAACACGACATGGCTTCCAGCATCATCGCAACGCTTTTCCCAGAGGATGGATGTCTTCTCAAGTTCAGTCCTCGACCACAGGCTTAGATATAATGTTTCTTTTTCTTGCGCCGCATTGGTCGCGCCATATCTAGAACAGTGTTGTTCGTTTATCTGCCCATGGGATCACACTTGGCCTCTGCATACTATACCTTACTATCCCCTTGGACAGTAGTATAATACCCTACCATCATGTTTCCAGCATAAAGGATATGCGCATGTCATCTGACCGGTGTAGCGTATTAACGTGTACCGAGAACGATGATTTTCTTCTAAGCATTCTTTCTCTGAAGTCGACCATGTTGAGTGTTAGCGGGCGAGGCTTCCTCAACACTGTGGCTCTTGTGTCCCGTTGTTCTCCGCTACATGGGCCGGTGTGTCAAATAGGACTCTGACACCACAAGTCCAACCATCTGAGGCTCAGTTGTTACTGGCATCTCAAACAGATAGATTGCTCTGGGGTCCTCATCAATATACTTGTACCCTTCTTTGCATGACTCGTTGTACTTGATACAGGAGTGGTCGTGGCTAATTCTCACTTGAACTCTTATCTTTGGAAACAGGGTTGCTATTGGCATCGGTCCTTCAACCGTCAGCCTGAGCTGTAGCGCAAAAGGCTCTGTTCGACGACATTTCTGCCCTATTAATTGCCGAGGGACGTGAGACTGACTGACGAGAGCATGCTCACAGAATGACTACCCCATAGTAGTATCACAAATTGAAGTGCGCTCCTGAGCATCAATCCCTGGCACCTCTCCGAGTCGGTAGCCACCGACGTAAGTCAGCATGCGGATGACCTTGCGACCCCATGATCAAACGGCGAGTGTCTGAGACTATGTGCTAAAAGGTTGGACGGGCCCAGGGACGGGAGCGACGCCACGCTGGACAAATATCCGATCGAGAAGAACAGCATCACATGTCCCTCGTCGTGTGCCTGCCGTATAGAGGACGATCCCGCCGCAAGGCGGGGGTGTTGTGTATTACGAACGTTCCCCTGGGTCCCAGGGACTCGCACCCTGCGCCAGCTGCCGATGCCACGGTGGTGAAAAAGTGCACTAGTATGGTGTTTAAAAAGTGTCGAAGCGTACGGATACCCGTGTTCCGGATTGGGATTGGCCCCGCATCCGTTCATTTTGGGGTATAATTCGGTGACGTCCACTGACTGAATTCTCTTGATAAAGAACCCGAGGAAGCGACACTATGAAGTTTGAGCGTGTGGGCTGCGTGTGCATTGTTCACCGCTTCTAATCATTTCAGGACCAGTGCCAGCAATGAATATTATAGGCTGTCTTCCAAAGGTCCCGTCGCAATCACGCGACACGCTGTACTACAGCAGGACTACAAGTTGAATGGCTCTGCTATAACATTCTCCAAACCCGCCCTAAAATCTTTTCCAGGTCAGGATTTCGAATCGTACCATCCTAGTAGCCAAGATGCTTACATGTTTGCTCACTGGCACGCATCATAACAAAGATGCACGCATTTTGTGACTAGACGCACAATATTTATCATTGTAGATTATATCTAATGCTTGAGAGTTGCATGCTCCATTGCGAGGATGACTACGGTCTGGTCTTTGGCTGACATTGGGAAGCTCACATGTCCCCTGGGCTGAATCATAACAGCGTTTTGGTTAGGCCTGCGAGCAAACATGCTTTTGGCTTGACGATGCACGCTGCAAGCTAGAGATGATCTTCGAATTATTGGTCCTTTGGTTTGTCTTCCGGAGTCTTCACAACGCGTTCCTCGAGATTATTGCAAGATTCATCTTCTCCTCCCCAAGTTTCAAGGTCAGAATCGGGTTTCTCGTAGGATAGGCTGAGGCTGACACCCAGCATTCTCTTGCACATGCACGGGATAGGTCCCGCTCGACGCAGACGATGCACCCCGAGGATCATGCCAGCTGTCGACGGAGATGTCAACCAAGCTGGATAACGATACCAAGCCCGAACCATCACTGATTGGGACCGGTCACGGTAAGGCAATATACTGTGAAACTATATCGTTCGCATCAAATGACGATACTCTCCAGCAAAAATTATCATCTTTCCAGCAGCAGCACAGAACGATGTTCTATCCCCAAGCCTTGTCGCGACATTGTCGCCGTTCGGCACTGCTATGACGCGCAGTCCCTCAGACTTTTCATCGACAACACTCGTTCCCTTACTGGATGGCGCCTCAGGAATCAGCGTCGACGACTTCAACCCGATGCGGATCCTCGGCGAGGGCGGTTTTGGCAGAGTCTACCATGTCGTCGATAAGACGACAGGGAGACACTACGCGCTCAAGGTAATCAAGAAGAATAGGTCCCGGACGTCAAAGTACGGATGCGTCCGTCGAGAGCAGCGCATGCTCCAGACATTAGCAACCGACCCGTCATTTCTTCCTCTTTACGCTAGCTGGCATGATAGCGAGCATTTCTACTTGGTCACTGTGAGTCGCAGATGCTGCCAAAGTCCCAGCAGCAGTTTGATTGGTATGGCCCAGCAATACTTCAGGAGCGGAGACTTGCGAAAGGAGATGGTCCGTATGAAGAAGCTCCCGCTCGAGGCTGCCAGGTTCTATATCGCGGAGATCTTGCTCGCCCTAGAGAAACTGCATAGGGCGGGTATATTCCACAGGGATATCAAACCGGAGAACATCCTGATTGACGACGAAGGGCACATCGTCCTCGGAGATTTCGGCCTTGCAAAGGCATTCGGAAACATCAATGACAGGTCTACGCGTGCAGACGGTCGCGATAATCACAAGAGCCACTTCACCAAAGCGCCGTGCGGTACACTGTGGTTCATGGCCCCCGAGGTCTTCAGAAAGCAGCGATACAGTTACGGCGTCGATGTATGGGCCGTCGGCGTCATCTTGTATCTCATGCTGTGTGATTGCGTGAGTTCCTGTTCCCTGACGTGCACCAAGTTCGCTTATAGGCTTCTATAGTTTCCCTTCCAGGTGGGAAACTCGAAGTCTGAGTACAAAGAATCCGTACTCAGCGACGCCCCGCATTTCCGCTCGGGAGAGCTCGACAATGTCACGCGAGACTGCATAAAGAAGGTGGGCGGCCTGTTGCTTCTTTGTCCGCTATCTGCTCACTCCATAATCTATAGCTGCTCACCAAGGATGCCGTACAGCGCCCGTCGATCGGCGAAATCAAGAAACACCTGTTCTTCAACCCCATGTAAGCCTCGCATCTGATGGAATCTGATGGAATCAGAAGCACTGACATTCTGTGACAGCAACTGGGACGCTCTAGATAAGAGGCAGGTTCGACCGCCGTGCACTCCACCCGCGCGGCCTTTCTACCCACTGCCGTCAAAACAGAAGTTCGATATCCGTGTAGGGCTGCCGTACGCACTAGAAGACGACCCGTACCCCGAGTTCACGTTTGTATCCAGCGCCTTCCGCGACACCAAGAACGCCTCGTGCCTAAAGTGTTTCGAAGCCATCCACGCCGCAGCCCCCTGCGAGACGAAACTCTCGCCCGTGCGTCTCAAGCACGAGGCGCACAGCGGTGTCGGCCGACTTTTGCAAGCCGTCCGAGTGCGGCGGCAAAGTCCGAGGAACGATGACGCGATGACGCCTTCCTTAGCGGAGATGAACATGCCCGGGGTGTTTGACGTCTCGACCGGGCGCACATGCTTGAGCAATTGCGACTGCAACTCCTCACTAATCGACACCGACATCCCGGAATCGGCCAAGAAGCCAGGCCTAACACGGAGTCGGTGGCTCGCGCCCTCGAAGAAGATGACCAGCCGCTTACTGCGAGCGTGACGTGACCTGTCGGTGAACATCATAGAGAGATCTGGCCTTATGCATTGGCCGTGGCATACTGTCGAGCTCTGGGAACAATTATTGATCACTACATACATCATCGGATCTATTGTGGTTGTATCAGAAACAAAGCCCTAGGTCCAAGTAATTGTCCGACCAACGGCGAAACACATAAAACAGTGTCGATCGCTTTTGTCCGTACCCGGTGAGACGGGCACCCATGTGCATCAGGGAAGCCTGATGGGTATGCATGCCGCGGGGAATAAGCCACTCTCATGACGCTGTTCGTCGGTGATCCGCGGCTTCAGGATGCTAAACTGCAAGGCACGTGGGAGGCTGGCCGGGTGCACCTGGCAGGGGCGCTATGTTTGGGCGCCCTGTGACGTTGCTGCTGACGTTGTGGAGCGGGGAGGGGCGCGCGGGGAATGCGGGTGTCCATTTAGTTGCGCTGGAGGGCACGTGTTGCGAGGGTGCCAGGAAGTTGGGTAAACTGACGTGATCGGTATTAGGATTTTATGGGATCGACCCTTGTTTACCAAAAAGACATTGTTACAAGGTGTTGTCACGCCGTGTATCGTTGCCGATCAACGATTGATATTACTTCTTGCTCGTCGGTGGTCGTGGCGTTGGTGTCTCCATACCAACGTCGAGAGACCATGGAGAGCACAATTACCGCCAGCAGTGGCGCCGGCAACTATGGCGGTACGATTCGAAGGCTCAATATGCCTATAAGGGAGAATGGTAGACATGACAAAAAACGTAACACATGACTCTGCACAGCGTTCGTACTCACCTGTAGACCACATAGTCTAACCGAACGAGCGCCTGGCTAATCTTCCCTTATACGCCCATTTCGCCACTGTATGGTGAATGCATGTTGACATAGAACAGTGACACCATTGTGTTTCCGTCCGACAGAAGGCTGTGTTTCCCGATAAGCCCGTCCGTGTTGCCATCTGTCTGAAAACTAGTACAAGTCAAAATGTGGGAACGATGTAATCAACATCTGTGACGAAAGACAAGAGAACGCGAAAAAGGAAATCTGATATGTAGGATGTACCGCCTTAGGTACTGCGGTATTAGGTTCATGAAGGATTCGTCATGCCATGTACAATAGTTTAGCATCAGCTTGTGCGTATGATATGTAGTTGGCAACTTGGCATGCACTGACAGTTTCTCCGCAGCTGACCTCAGCAGAAGACAATTGTTCTGTGTTTGAGTTGGGACGTGTATCAGTTTACGGATCACCATTCATGTCGCCGACTGTAACGTTGACGACAGAAGAATATCCTGGTAGCTAGTGCCAGAGAACCGCGCGCTAGCATGGTGGCCACTCTTTGGTTGGATGAGTAGTTGATCGGGGAATATATACTTGAAGCAAGGGTGTACGGAAGATGATGCCAAGTTAAGTTATGAAAGGTTATACCCGCGGAGTAGTACACTGGCCTCTGAGCGCGTACAGCATCGGAAATTCAGACAATCTCACGTCGTCTTCGAGTCCAGAAGATGATGGCACTGTAGGCGTACATCAAATAAGCCGTGGAGCCATCAGAGCACCAAGCTAGTCATTGTCGCCAGCGCTTGTCAATGTCCCCTGCAGCTGACATTTTAACTTGCATGCAAGGGCAAATGCCATGATGAATGTAAAGTAGTGAGACGTCAACAGTCTGCATTGTTCGAGGGAGGGACGTCGTGAGGGGATTCAGCGTCAGAGTGATTGTCTAGCTTTGCGAGGCAATTGACAAACCGATAGGTATCGACATGCCAGTGGACGACGTAACAGCAAAGTAGAGGAACTTGATTGAAGCCGCACCAGCCTCGGGAGCGTCTGACCAGAGCCAGTGCTACGACGCGCGACCTTCGTATCCAACATCCGTTCAAGTCCCGTTTCACTTCCTTGCAGCAGTCATCCCAAATGCCTCCGAATTCCCAATCCACCCTTCACAGCTACACTCACAGCGTCCCTCCACTCACGCCTTTCCCCCACCCCGTCCTCCTCGCAGGCAACGCTCTCCAGCTGCACCTCGACGCCTCTGACCCCGCCCACGTCCTCGCCGGTCCCCATCTACCCCCACCCGGCACCCGCCCGCCCTCTTGTGTCGATCCCCCTATCTCCCCTGCCATCAAAGGCTCTTCGCCCGACACCGACACCGACACGCGCCCGCTCGCCCGCGTGCGCTTCCACTCGCGTGTGCGCATCACCTCTGGCGTGCGCCACCACCGCCCCCGCTCCGCAGACTCCTCCGACTCGAGCTCGCCCTCCTCGTCCATCTCCGCGCCCCTGCGCTACCCCGTCGACGACTCGCGCTCGCGCGGCCCGCTCGCCACACGCCTGTCGTCGCTCGCCGCCAACGCGTGGCACAAGCGGCGCACCGCCGGTACGCCGCGGCCCAGCGAGCGCACGCCTTTGATACCGGGGCCGAGAGTGCCCCCGGGCACGTATGATCACGCGCAGAGGGACCAGGATGAGGTGTCAGAAGAAGACGGAGATGATGAGTCGGTGCACCGGGCTGTGTCGCAGAGTGAGGCTGACGTCATGTTTGGCAAGTGGCCCTGGAAGGTGTTTAACAGACATGTGCGTATTGTCTCCTTATGAGTGTCTCTCGTGTGTGCTCATTGCCGGGCGTTGTCTAGTGGTGGAGATGGCAGTGTGAATCGTCGTTCTGCTGGTGTTGTTCCAATGTCTCAGACTACGAAGATGGCTAATTGTAATGAGCATGCTACCCTCTTGTCGTCCGTCTGTAGGAGTATACAACAAGTAATTTCTTGTGTATTGTCTAAACTAGCTCCCCATGTGCAATGTGTATGTCCCAGTGCCCATCCTATTGGAACAGCGATCCTACAAGCCCCCCCACACGTGTACCATAATATGCCAATACAAAATTTTTGATACACGGACGCATCTAGGGTGTTCCATCTGGCACAGGCTTCTTGGGAAGGACCATGGTGGGCGGTAGTGTGGTGATTGGGGGAAGCAGGGACGATGCGGTCTTACGGGAGTTCTGGATGAGAAGTTGGTCCATTATGACGAGGGCGGCCATAGCCTCGACGATAGGCACGGCACGGGGGACAACACAGGGATCATGACGTCCCCGCGCGGCGAGCACACCCGGAGTGCCGTCGTACTGTGCAGTTTCTTGGGCTTGAGAGATAGTTGCTGGCGACTTGAAGCCAATTCTACGAGTAACAGGTCAATATCCTTCCAGGTAGCAGGCAGAGGTCTAGGGTACGCACTTGAAGTAGATAGTTTCGCCGTTGGTGATGCCACCCTGTACACCTCCGCTCCAGTTCGTCGTGGTTCCAAGACGACCGTCCTCCCTCCTGACGAAGGGGTCGTTGTGCTTGCTGCCAGGAACTTCTGTGCCGCGGAAACCAGAACCGATCTCGAACGCTTTGGTTGCGGGGATAGAAAGCATCGCATGTCCAAGCTTGGCTTCGAATTTGTCAAAGACGGGCTCGCCAAGGCCAGCCGGCACGTTGCGGATTACACAGGTGACGGTCCCACCGATGGAATCCATCGCGTCTTTAGCACGGAGGATACGCTATAAACAGAATATCAGTGCGTATCATAATGTATAGACTACAATGCCCTACCTGGATCATGCGCTCCGACGTCTCGGGGTGAGGACAGCGTGTCACGTACTTGTCGACCTCCTCGCGTGTGATGTTGGCAAGAAGGTCGCGGAACTCGGGCGATAACACGTCCTCAACATTGTCATCGTCTTCGTCGCGACTCGAAGCTCCCGAGAACACGGACGGGAGGCGCACCTTGCCAACAGAAGAGACGAAGGCAACAATTTCGACGCCAAAGGCCTGCTTCAGGTACTTCTCAGCGATGGCGCCGGCAGCTACACGACCTGTTACAGAAATGAGATCTGAGACTCTGAAACGACCTTTTGCAAACTGACTGATACACACCGATGGTCTCGCGGGCGCTACTGCGACCACCACCACTACTCGCCTTTATACCATACTTTTCGAGATAGGTGTAATCGGCGTGGCTGGGACGGGGGTAGAGGTCCGTTTCTGAGTAATCGTGTGGACGCTGGTCCTCATTCTTCACAAGGAGCCCTATGGGCGTGCCGAGCGTGACACCGTGCTCGATACCAGACTGCAAGTGGACGAGATCCTTCTCATCGCGCTACATGTAGGACAATCAGGGATTCATCAAGAGGATAATGAATGGCCAAGGAGACACCGACTGGAGTGGTGAGGTTGCTCTGGCCAGGCCGGCGGCGGCTGAGTTGCGTCTGCACATCTTGCGGAGAGAGCTCGAGGCCCTGGATGAGAGCAATTGAACGCTGTACTCGATCGAGGACTGAACACGACTCACGGGAGGGCAGCCGTCAACGATTGCGCCGACGGAAGCACAGTGGCTCTCGCCGTAGGTGGTGACACGGAAGAGGGTACCAAAGGTAGACATTGCAATTGTATGAAAGGGAGGACTTAGCACAGGAGGAAATGTCTTATCACCGACTCTCGGACCCGCGGTTTTTATAAGGCGTCAGGAACCCTGAGAGGATGGGATTCAGTGTTCCAGAGAATGACAGAGGACCGTTCGTGACGGACTATCGGAATGAGAGAAACCCGTGTAGTGTTACCGTGCAAAAGCAGTTTTTCGAGCGAAGGCTGGGAGGGGATGGAACTTGAAAGCTTAATATAATGGCATTGTAGTAAGTAGCATTCGCTAACGTCCGTTCCGTACATTTGCCTTTTCCCGTGTGAACTACGCGTCATTCAATGGCTCCTCCGCCTACCACTGCGTCCGCTCCTCCTCTGTCCAGTGCTCAATCTTCGTCCTCGCGATCGCGCGGCCAGACGCGTAGGAAGCCCAATGATGACGCCGCGTACCCCGGCCCCTCAGTCTCGGGCACCAAGAGGCACGCTGTTGATCGAGTGGACGACGAGTCCCGCATGAAAAGAAAAAGAGTGGATCATCCAGCGACTGCGAACGCGTCCACACACAGACGCAGGGCGGAGAGACTACCGGACGTTGCGACAAGCACCTCTTTGGTGAGTTTCCGCCTGGGCAACCTCAGGAGCGTTATGAACGTGTACCACACCGGCCAACGATCTCCCGCTACTTTGTCTGTTCTTGCTCATCACATTTGTTCCTGACCATGTTCTCTCTCCTGTCATCATCCTGTCATGCAACGTCGTTCTTCTGCAACAGATGGATTTCTCTACACTGCCTACAGATGCCATACACCGGTACCTAGCGCTGTATGATCTGATCCCGCGCGTATACCCATCACCCATCACGGCACGCGATCCCCCGACGCCCTCGGCACTGCTGAATCCTTTCCAGAGTCCCTCGCGAGCATTGAGTCCGGTGCCGAGCGCGACACCGGCAAACCGCCCGCGGCGGGAGGCGCGGGAGCAGAGTCGACGGCGCAGCTCGCGGCTGATAGAGGAAGAGGTGCAAATGCGGACGAGCATCATGGCAGACGTGGGGGAGGTTGATGCGATGCTAGCGGGCATTGCGCAAAGGCACTTTGATGATCTTGTTGTCAGGGAGGTTGAAACACTGGCATCATTTATGTGCGCGGTGAAGACAAAAGGTGCGCACGAAAGGATGAAGACGTGCTCTAGTGTCTAGTGCTGTGACGGCTACAACTGATATTGGATGGTCGTTGTCTACAGGGCGGATCGCGAGCTAACAGAGGAAGAGACGTTTGTAGAATAACAAAGGCAGTATATTTTTAGATATAGCTTACACAGCTTGTGTAGCCAATCAGACCCTGATGGATACGCTTTCGATCATATAAAGGCTGCCTAGCCAACTTTTGTCTCTAAAGTTTTCATACTCACTTCTCGTCCATACTTTCTTCGCAGCCGTGCTGCTTCCTTTCTTCTTTCCTGTAAGTCGCTGTAATATCCGTCCTGATCATGCCTGGTTCCTGACTTCTGTCTCCTTAGTCTTGCTTAGATCCTATCCTATTTCTCATTCAATCTCTTGGACTTCTGTGAAGTCAAGTCTTCTCATAGCAACTGTATAACGACCATGAAGCCCTGCATCCCGATCACCTCCCTTGCCCTCCTTTTCCCCTTCTTTGTGGAGCAAGTCTCTGCAAATGTCGTCCTTCGTGCGGCGGCTAATAGCAGCATCGATTTCCAGTCGTCACTGAGTATGCCTTCATATTCTCCATATAAGTAGACTGACTGGCTGACCGATTGGTTCTTCAAAAGCACTTGACCCGGCTGTCATTGCGAAAGGTTTTGAAAACAATGGACAGAATCAACCAGCGGCAGGCCAAATTGCTTCAGCGACCTCTAGCAACAACTTCATCAACTTCTGTGCCACCGTCCCCAACCTACCGATCACCAACGGCCAGCAAGTCAAGACCGGCTCATGCAATCCCATTCCCATGGGTATCATCCCATCTAACGTGAACGTCCCGCGGTCCAAGTTTGTCAACCCGAAGAACTTGGACAACATTGCAGCAAACACTGCGTTTACGATCCGAATGGCGATACAAGGCTTAACTACTGGCAATTTCGTTAACGCAGAAACGAACTATTTCTCGGCACCACAAGCAGTGGGCCAGGATGGGAACATCGTCGGTCACTCACACGTCGTCGTCGAGCTGTTGTCGTCGATCAATCAGACGACAAATACCGACCCACAGAAGTTCGCCTTTTTCAAGGGCCTGAACAGTCCAGCTGTGGGTGGTGAACTTACAGCCGACGTCACCAACGGGCTGCCCGCTGGTTCTTACCGCCTTGCGTCGATCAACACCGCTGCAAACCACCAGCCATGCCTCGGTCCCGTGGCACAGCACGGCTCGTTCGATGATGCTGTCTACGTATGTGTCTTTGCGTCTTTGCTCATTCTAGGCATGTGCTGAGTCTGTTGGATTCGTCAGTTCACTGTGGGTGGTGCTGGCAGTACGGGTAACGTGACCGGTACCGCTAACAACTCGACGGCAAGTGCCGCGACATTGGCGTCAGGTGTTGCGACTTCTGCAGCAGGTGGAAACGGGACTAGTTCTGCGACATCGACTGCAAGTAACACAATTCTTACGACGTCAAGCAGCACGAGCGCTGCGAGTTCTGTGGCAAATAGCAACAGCACTGGTTCGGTGATATCGGCGGCAAGTAGCACGAGTGTCGCAACCCCTGTGGCAAGTGGCAATAGCACTAGTGCTGCACCAGTGGCAAATGGAAACAGTACTGCGGGCAATGGTCAAGGCAATGGTCAAGGCAATGGTGCCGGGAACGGTCACGGTGGCAAAGGCAAAGGCAAAGATCGGTCCGGCAGGCCGCAGTAGTATGAGTACTAAAAGGATGCTGGGCCCATCGTTGAGTCACTAGCGAAGTGTTGACACGTATTATCATGCGCCCAAGCGTGTTTTTTTTTTCTTCGTTCCTTGCTGTGGCGCCTTGTAGTTTTTCTATTACTCTTGTATGCCGTGTGGTTGCGCCTTGCTTGATCACAGAATGGATTCATGGGTTTTAAATCGCAGAAGGCGCCGAGTGCCGCTGACTGAGGGTATAAAAGAGGTCCGAAGTGTGGGACGGCATTCCGATGTTATTGTTGGAATTGCAAACTGGCGCATGCACGACTTGCTACTTCCTTTTTAGGCAACTCGGCAGAAGCCGACGCGCGCGCAAACTTTCGTCTCCTCTCCGCAGAAAACATATGATAACTATCTACTTTTTCGATCACTCCGCTACTATACAGTTCCAAGCCACAGGCAGTTTATCTAGCCTGTTTACGATAGGTTGCCTTTCTTTTTCCCTCAGTCCTCGTATTGTTTTCGAGACTGAGTGTCATTTGTCCTTGTTGTTAGGACACTTTTTTGGTGTTTCTTGTGCAGAAGAACACCTGTTTTCCTATAACCTTGTTTTATTGCAAAAGTTATTACTGTCGTCAAACCGAGGAGAAGAGAGGGCAGAAACTCGGAATTGTTATTGGTGTGGGCGAGGGCAGCTGCATTGCTAGTACTACTGTAGCTGCGATCATGCCAGTGGTCGTCTAAGTCCAGGCGAAGCATGCACCACGATCGTCCGCGCATTTTCGCCACCAGTACTCATCTCAATTTATCTTCCCAGGAGCTAGCGAGTCTCTTCGGCCCGTCAGACATCTTGCGCAACTATTGACCTATACTCTCGAGATTCCTTATCAGCGCACATCACCTGGCCTTCAAACCCTTCGTGCCGTCCCCTCTAACTCTCACCGCACCCTTCACTATAGACTGATTTCGACACACGCTTTCCGCCTTTGACGATGCTTGCCGCTTGGACCTCCGGCCCGATGACCATCTCACACACACCTCTGCTCGCATCGTCAGTTGTGCCACAAGTCCTGACGGACGGAACACGGTAGCGCGCACGGCACTCTTGCTGTGATCCTCTGTTCAAGCTTGCTGAGCCCTGCTAGCGCGCCTGCGAGGCGCGTGCGTAAAGACACGGCTCGAGTGTTGCCGCATCCTGCAAGCAACTCTAGATCGGAGCTCGGCTGGGCGCAGATCATGATCATCGTACACCATCGACGCCGGCATCTCGCCCTCCTTGAAAGCGCATTCTCCGTAAATGTGAGTCATGCACCGCATCATGACCAAAGACAACTACATCCGCGACAAGTATCAGGTGGACCTGTACACCATTCTTGCTGACGACGGCCCGAGTCCTCGCTTGTCATCTTCGCCTCAGCTCCGGTGTGGTGTGATGGATTGGCACGAGGAGCAGGCCGTACGCATGGCCGTGCCCATCGACTATGCTGCCGTCCACTCACCGTCGGCGTCGTGTGGCCAGTGGCCACGACTTGCTGGCTTGGGACACCGACCCGTTGCATCATCCCGTCCTGCGCAAGTCGCAAAGCTCCTGAATGGGCTTTGTGGCTTCTCTTTTTGCAGAGCTCCTGATGAAGCGTGATGATATCGCGGGTAGTAGCACGAATACGAAGTATGGGCGTCATTCTCTTGTGATATCATATCCGGTCCGGGCTGATTTGTCGCCTATCGGTCTCGCTGATAACATTGGGCAACCTGCTGGTTATCTTGAAACATAGGAAGCAGTGCGTGGGTAGCTCTTAATGCCGATGTTTCCTCCGCGGAAAGTTAATCAATCGACTTTGATTGTGCACATAGATCTACATAAGTATCACGACTGATTATCAATATACGGTGACGAGAACAACACTACTACGCAGGTTCTGAACAACTGGAACATGGCTAGTGTGCTATACAGGGTATACGTGTTTTGCAGCCACACCGTTTCGTCCCACGTACACACTCTGAGTCTTTTATACGTGTGTAACGTCTGTGAAGGAGAGCAAGTCTACTAGAGTACCGGTCTCGGCATTGTCGAAATGCAAACTCAAGACTCAGCGTAGGGTTCGTCCCGATCTCATCTTATTTCGACTTCTGGATACGGTCGTTCATAAGTGCCCCTACCAGATTTCGCAATTTCCTAGTGGGTTGATCTTATCGCGGTGGCGGGGGTCGAATGGGGGTCGGATCGGCCTTTGACATCTGATGAACGGGTGTCCACCACGGGTTGTCTGCAATGACAGGTCGCATCACTCGAAATGAGATTGGTCACAATTTTAGGCCTGTTGTGAGTTTTCCTTGACCTTCATGGAATCGAGGGATCCTTTCGCTAAGCTGGTTTGACCAACCGTCCAGCCCGACGTGGGTATTCGTGTATTTCTCGTGATCTCTTTGTGTACTATCAGTGCACAGCCGGTTGCAATAGCAGCAGTCTCTCCTGCCCCTTGTCAACTAGTACCTGTAACAGCAGCTCCTAGATCATCGTGAGTCCGGTTCTACAAGAGGGCGACATGCGGTTCTCGCAATGCACTATCGGTAACGTGTATACGTTAGTTCCCTGCTGCGCGACTTTCCGAACTTCACACGCTGTGATAGGTCCTCTATTACTGTAATCCGGACAATCTTCCGGCGGCAACCTCTGCCTCGTGGGGCCAGAACTATCGCGGAAAGCTATCGTTGAAGATGTGTGAAAAACGGCATCGTGGAGCAGAACGAGGCGCGCGATCTCGGGCTGAGAAGCAACTCGACATGCTGCGATCCGATTCTGTCCTGGCGCTGTGTGTGGCTCTACGGTAGGGCCTGCAGTGCGAAGTTGCGCCAATGCAGGTGTTCCCCGCCGCGCAGGATTAGAGCTGCGACACTGCGGAGATGTGCACGGGCTCTGCCGCGACGTGCCCCGGGGACACGTTCCCGTCGAATGGGCAGGTCTGCGGATCCGGCCTGGCATGTGCGAGTGGCCGATGCACGTCCTCCAGCCGTATGTATACATCATTCTGACGTGGTTGTATACTCGCCAGTGCAATGCCCGCAGCTCCTTGAACCTGCAAGAGGCCATAACGACAGGGCCGTAACGACAGATGCTGTCGAGTGTCGTGTGGAGACCCTACATCGACAGGCCGTTGCATCGTTCTCTGACTGACGGGTTGCCTTGCGGTACGTAGGCGTCGAATTCACACTCTCGCACGCCGATCAATCCATCACGCTACGGAGAGACACGCTAAAATAGAAGCTACGAAGCGGGAAGCGTGCTCGACACGGTGGAGGTAAGCTCGCGCCCTTCCTATCACCGGATCTTGAACCTTTGCGCACGCGTAAATCACGTTGGTGATAGCACAGGCGTGGTGCGTGCACAAGCTTCAAATTTATATTCCAATCGCGATCGTTGCGCGTGCATCGTGGTACTGGCTTTTCTGTGGGGATTGGTCATCTATGCGCTGTCTCGGGCAGCTCTTTCTTCCCCGTAGCGCTTGCTAACGGCACGCTCTGCCAGGCGTGCGAAGGTGTTGAGAGCCGGCACACTCGCCCACCTCCCAATACACACAGAGGATTCTCGGTATGCAAGGTAATCCCGCGGTGCACATGGCGGACCGTACCCAGCTTCCATTCTACTTCCACCAACGCAGCACACTAAGCTGTGATGAACATGTTCTGCAGAAGCAGCTCGAATACAACTAGTCGCTTAGGTACTCGAATTATTCGGGGATGATGCGGATATTTTCCGGGTTATGACAGTTGTTTCTGTGGCGTCGAGTAATCTCACACACGCCTAAGTTATTAGTGACCGAGGCGCGGACCTGACACTATCATATCACTGATTTCAAAAGTGCCATGCGTCCGGCTGCATGGTACATTTCGTCTACTATGAATTATTTTAGAGACCAATTGTTCATGTGATCTACTCGCCTGCATGCGATGACAGCAAGAGAAGCTGACACGCGCTACGGGGGCTCAACAACTGCCGATGCTCGGATCATGCGCCATTGGGGTCAACTTTGGGTCTCCTTTCGAGAATGCCATCGACGATCCCGAAATCGAGGGCTTCCTGGGCTGCGGGCGGCAATCAGCGAATCAGAGGGGCGCTGCCATGATTATAAGGAAAACCAACCGGTCATGAAGTAATCACGTTCTAGAGCCGTTTCTGTGAAGGTCGTCGAAGCGGCCGGAATCAGCCGCCGCCCAATGAAGCGAATGAGAAGAGCCTCACCGAACCGCTGTATACCTTCCTCTTGCGTCTCGCCGACCTTCGCGCAGTGTCGCTGATAGATGCCAGTGAGCACCTTGCGTACTCGCAGGATCTCCTTGGCGTGGATTGCGATATCAGATGCCTGGCCCGAAGCGCCGCCGGACGGTTCTGAGAAGGAAGGCGTAATCTAAGTGGGGTACACAGCGAAAGAGAGGATAGCCTAGCCGCATACGGTGGATCATGATGCTGGCATTCGGAAGACAGTGGCGTTTCCCCTTCTCGCCTGATGAGCGCAGCAGATGAGGACACGTGGGTTGAGCGGCAGTTCGATAGACATTACCTGCTGCCAAGAGTAGTGAGCCCATCGAACTAGCTTGGCCCACACAATATGTATGTATCGGTGATGAAACATACTAGCGTGCCAATATACCCTCAGTCAGGATCTCGTATGAATGGGCGGCTGCAAAAATTATGATTGTCTAACCTGCATCTACACTTGGCCTCAGCATCGCGTGTTATGAGACAAAAGGAATATGCCCACTGTGTCATAGATAGCGAGGCCTGCGGTAACGCTTCCCCCAGGAGAATTAATGTACAGGTGGATTGGCTTCGACGTCTCCTCGGCTTCTAGAAACAGCAGCTGAGCGATAGTCAGCGTGGCCCCTGAGTCGCGAATCTGATGAGGCCTGTCAACGGATAATAACGATCTGTGAAGCTTGCTACTCACAGGTCCATAGAGCATAATGACGCGCTCGCGCAGAAGTCGGGAGTATATGTCATAGGAACGCTCTCCTCTTCCCTGTTCAGCAATGACACTTTGAGCTAGTGCAACGGGACGGGGTTAATGAGGGCTTACTGTTTGTTCGATGACAATGGGCACTAAGCTGTCAGTGTAAGCCGATGGGCTTGTCCAGTCCGAAGATGCATGAGTTGGAGGATTGAAAGACGACGGGTGAGAGTGACCGGCCAACGGGTGAAAGCGGCGGACATTGATGCATTTTGGCAGACGAACAGGAGACAAAGCAGAGCGGAGCATTCCGTATCGCGCCTGTCAATAATGAAATGGTCAGACTGGATCAGCCTCGGCCTGCGTCGGGGTCGTGGTGGTACTGTGGAAGGCTGAGCAGCACGGCCAAACGGCGGACGACCCGGGCCCGAGACACACGGTGCGCCCTCGCGGTATTGGTCACAGTTGTGACAGACGCGTCTCGCGGCCGCAGTGTTCGTCATTGACAATCACCCCACGTCACGGTTGCAACTGATCCCATTCCGTCGTCGAGCTTGGCAATTGCGTCCAGGTCCTCTTCGCATCGTTGGCGGTGCTGAGCCCTGTTGCTGTTCGAACTTTCCTCGCTGGCTTAGGTCACGTTCTGATTTGCCAGACATTGTACTATGGCCACCAGCCATCTCAGGTCTGAGCGTTCTACAGAAGCTCCGATGGACTTCCAGTTCACGTCTCGACCCAGTGCAAACGCAGTTCCAGTCTGGGCCGAGGATCAGTCAAGTCCACAGAAGCGTACGCAACGCAATGTCACAGTATTTTCACACCACACGGGTCATGCTTATACTTGATATCAGGCACGCTCGGTGACATGAGCTCCCCTACCCCAGCGTTCCCTGCGCCATCACCGTCTTTTCCAACGTTTGCTGCTCATTCAAATGTACCCTTTCTATTCAACTCTCCTCTACCACAGACACCGCGCACTCACGCATGGACGCCACCTCCAAATTTCTCACCAACAAAGGCTTTCCCTCAAGAAGAACTAAAAGATGTGGACATGACTGACGCTAGTCCGCCAAAATCTGAGGACAAAGGCGGCGAGGGCGGGCGCGCAGTCGCTCTGGGAGCGGTCAGACGGATCTTCAAGTCCAGACAGAAGGCGCTGGAGGTCTCAAAGAGGAGACGAGAAGAAGACGAGCGCGACGAACACGAGAGTAATGAAAGCGAGAATGACAGTGATGATGCCCTAACCAGCCCACGCAAATCTCGGATAGAGAAGATGTCCACACATTACACGCTCAACATGCCATCACCGGCCATGCCATACAGTGAGACACCATATGTCCTTTTAGGGTGAGATCCTACCACTCTTCCCTTCCATGGTGCTGACAATAGGTATCAAACAGATACTTGCAGTTCTTCTTCAACCTTTCACTTATCCTTTTGTTTCTGTATCTGGTCATCAAGTTCATCTTAACGGTCCAGCGGGATGTGGAACTACGTATTTCTGAGCATTCAATGGGTGAGCGCTCATACTGTACGAGCACAAGGTCGCCTTTGCTAAATGAATACGGCGTGTATAGAGATTGTACAAGAGATATCACATTGTGCGACACAATACAAGGCCAACTTGTGCGCTTCCAGCCCGATTCCGGCCATGATACGACAATGCGGAGAGTGGGAGATGTGCATGAATCGAGACCCGACGGTGGTTGGGCGCGCCAAAGTAGGCGCCGAGCTGATCGCGGAAGTCGTAAATGGGTTTGTAGAGCCCATCACCTGGAAGACGCTGGCGAGTACAGCTTTCTCATTTGTTGGCATATGATTCTTATCCCTCGTCCCAGGCTTTCACACTGACATCGCTGTCGTTCCTGACCATTTTTATCAATTCACTCCTTTCTTTGTATCGATCACGGCAACATCCTCCACCGATTACTTCCGCGCTGCATTCCCAATCATCCTTCCCTGTGGCGCCACCAACGCCATGTCCTCCACATTTCTTGCAGGCTCCAGCATGGGGTCCCTCGTGGAAGGCGATGGACGAGGACCTCCAGACACCCACCCGAAGAAGACGGCTAGAAAGCGGCAAAGCCGCCAAGATCAAGTAGAAGGATCTTCAAAATTGGTCGTAGTGACAGGCATGTGGAGATATTCGTTTATGTATATCTCATGGCCTGCTATGGATGTCATTCTGTCCTTCATCTCCGTGACTGCGTGTGCGTTTTCAAAAGTTGCAGCAAGTCCCTCGTATGTCAGCATTTGACGTTGTACCATATTCGGTTTCCATCGCGCCTCGTGCCTTACAGGATGGAAGTGATGCCATCGGCTCCGTATATATGGTTTACCAGCTTTGTTCCCTGTTGCCTGACCAGGGCAGAACCAGCTTACGTCAGCCACTCGTATGCGCAGGTACCACGTTCGGAACTTGACACTCGTGGAAACCTGTCACCCGGTGCAGCGGTGCCCATAAATACATCCGATTCAGGCCTGTCAAATATAGCACAGCGTTGCGTGTCGTCACCGGCGTTGTAGACAACACGCCCATCAAGGGCTCGGACAACGGCAGGTCACTACAGCAGACCGCGTGGCCACGGTTATATTTGGCGTGTACACATATAATTATATTGCCGCTATACGCGGGACTGACGGAAGGATCAAGACAGACAGCTGGCGGGAAAATGATATCCGAAATTGGTTCTGTATGCCCTTACGTTTTGACTCGCCCGTTTCTGATTGTTGACGTTCGACTATCTGGGTTCTCGCATGGTCGAATCTACACTCGATGGACTAGTACGGCATCGTGGTCATTGCTCATGATGAATAGGGCCCTCGCCACCCGGCATCTAGAGATCGACCGTTATCCATCTGGCGCCAACTTTTTTTTAGTCACAAGATGCTCTTGTCGGTGCTCCACTATCCAGTGCTGTTATCGCTTCCCTCCGTCGTCTCAGACCCAATCTTGCCCGCCCTGTTATGCATTCAGTGATCCCATACCTTGATTCATTTTGGCGCCACTCGTCGTTGAGAACGGCCTATCACAGACTGCCCATATCCTGTGAGACATGAGACACTGTCAGTCGGTAATGAAGCATATAAACGTAAGCGGGGTTCCCTCGGAACTTCGAAAAGTCGGATACTTAAAAGGACTCCCGAGTCTTTGGATTCCCTGTTTGCCGTCATTATTGGCCCCGCAGCTTCCTATAGGCGTTCTCCTAGGATCAGACGAGACGTGGCTTCATTCGTGCAGCGGTGCCTGCCAGCCACATGCTGTCGTGCTTATGACCGACCTAGCGCCTCCCATTCGGCGATCGGCCCATCGTGGATGTCCCAGGCTCCTAGCCCATTTTTACCCACAGTTCGAAATGATCTTCTCAATTTGAGAACAAGCATTCAATTATACCGAGAAGGAACCGCCTTGCGAAACGAAGGTTCAAGTTGCACGAGACAGGGGCGTGCACAGTCTTCTTGCTGCGCGCTGCCGCTCTTACGGCTGAGCCGAATGGTCCCGAATCTTCTGATGCCTAACTCTTTGGGATGCGGCCATGCATTTTCATAGAATGCACCGATTATAATCATAGCTTATGAATGTATAGTAATGAACAATTGGACCCCGCCAAGGATACGACCTGTTAAGCGTCGCGAACAGTTTCTAGCGAATCCACCATCCCGGTTACCCCGACCCTACGCACCACCCCGCATTCCAGACTAAATGGAATGCCGGAAATGGAAAGGGCCTACTGATGGACCGGCGAGCCGCGTGGAGTTATAGAATGGAAGACACTGGGAAAAGGGTAAGCAGCGCTCCAGTACAGGACAGGCGCAAATAAACCTGTCCACGCCATTCCGCTGTAATCAAATCTGGTATTCTTGATCTGCAAATCTCACGTCGTGCCTCTCAGCCTGCTGTCACTACAAAAAGCCTTCTCACTGCTGGGATGGCCAAGCTGTATGCAGCGGACCCCACTCGAACACAGGAACTGTCAAGAAGCAGACGCGATGCACTGCTGTTCGCCGCCTCCACCTAGAGGTATTCCTAACTCACTGATATTAGGATTGCTCAGCCTTGCCAGCAATGCTCACTCGCCCTTCCAGCCATCATCCTCTCAGTGATGTAATCCATTCCGGCAAACGATGAGTGAACAAACCGAGCCACAGAACAAAGAGCAAAGCTTCAGGGTACGGTACCACTCTATCATCAATTTCCATCCATATCGTCCCATCAGTGATGCACCCACGATGCTTGGCAGAGAGGACCAACCACTATCATTTCTGGCTGGACCCCGCAATTCCCTGAGATTTCTCTTCCTCCTTTTGCTGTTGGGGGATGGTGCAAGAGTTTCAAAGATCGGTCTCGTATCAGTCATTAGATAGCGCCAACCTTCTGCTTCGCACGAAGAGCCTCAGCATCACTTCGGAAACATTAGATCATAAGAAATCATATTGTGGATGACCCACTTACGCCTCTTTGCGTCTTTGTAGACTTGTAGCGCTCTCCTTTGACTTTTTTGAACTTGAATTTAATTGCTTCTTCTGCGCCTTTACGCGGTCCATTTCCCGTTGGTTACCACCTATATTATTGACGACAATATGAAGAGCAGGGTTGTCGAGCGAATGAGAAACTGACGAGTCATTATGAAAGATGCTGTGTTTTATGCAGAATGCGGCCGGTTCACAAGACGAACTTGACCGTTGAAGGGTTACTACTGTATGAGCCGTTGTCAGGCCACGTAGATCGATGTCACGTGTGACTGGGATCTGTCACATGCGTACATCCGGCTTATATATGGCAGCTCCGCCGAAGGATCTAGCATCTGTGCTGGATCTTGATGCGCCTCGTCGTTGAGTCATGCCAACGGCCAATTGATTCACCCTATTGGATGGAGTCCTAACTTAGCCGCCATTCCTTTCAATCCGCGCGATTATGGAAGAGATTCTCCACAGGTTTCGCGAGCTGTCAGGCTCGGTTTTCAGTCGGCGCCCCTAAGCTCCGGTAGTCGATAAAGGGGAGTATCTGAACTGGGACAGAACTTCGGACTTTGAGAGGTTAACTGTATGTGAAGTTTCCAGAGCTTCCTTCTTCAAATGGCAGGTCATATACAGGGCAGTGTTTTCCAGCGCGCCGCAGGAGGCGATGTGCGTCAGAGCGGGTTTTCCGGCCTAAGACCTACTTTGTCGTACACCTGACATCACGAACAATATTAATCTGACAGAAACCTATGACCCTCGGGCCATCGGACATCCGTCACAATAGCAAAGGATGGTCTGGCATACTATACGTAGAAAAGATATCGATGAGGTACGGTTGCGATTAATAGGGGCGTGTTAAGAAGTCAGGGTGACAGCTCTGCCTCAACAAAAGCCAGATTCCGACTAGAACGTGCGGGATTAGGAGGCGTGATTTCGGTTGAAAGATTACTGAGAACCCCAAATTTAGAAACTGCATATAGCGCGGTGAATTCGCCATGACAGCCTTACGCAGTGTGATAAGCCCAAAGCCTTTCTTGGCAAGGTGCCGTGTCAATCAAATGGATCTTGCCTCATTTCCCTGGGTCTTGTAGTCGCATCTTGGAGTCATCATGAGCGCTTTTTGTCCTGCCCATCAGATCGATCGTACCCAGCGGTCGGAGTATGCTTGTGCCCTTTGAGTAAGTTGTGATATGTGTCAGCGTTACTGCAATGAGTGATTCGGTCATACTGACCCTGTGTAGTGCTCACGGCGCGGAACGGGGAAGTCCGAGGTGGATCTGAGATTCACGGAGGCTAACCGCACCGCTTTAGACACAGTTGGAAATACAATTGCTGCGGCAACGGGAGCCGTCGAATCTAAATTGAATCACGCGCTTGCATCCAGCGCGGCTTCGGTTCAAGTCGGCAAGGTCAGGCCTGCATCGACCTGGTCTATGCTGTATTTATTTACAAGTCTAGCAGTAATTGGCGTTGTAGGGTCGACCCGACTGCGCTGACAAGTTTGACACGAGGATTTGATCGACCAGATAAGCTTGTGCAATGAAAATGTTACGAGTACCTGATAACATATAGGCGCAGAGAGTGGTGAAATTGTCGTCACATGAGGTGATACGAGCGACTGCCGCAGAAGGAATGCGGAGCAACGTAACGACACCGCCTAGAGCGTTCATTGGACATTAAAATTAAATTCAGTCCAACAACGACAGAAGGTCTACAGAAGGCACGGTGGGGGCCTCGCTGTCGGCTCTCGTCGGCGAACGGGATTTATCGAGATGGTTTCCTGTTTTGTGACGGGACCTATATTGGCGTGTCAGGGCCAGCGCCAATTCAGTTGACGATCCACGATTACTGCCGACTGCCGAGGAGGGCGAGAGAAGTTGGCGCCGCGTGGGTAAGGGAGCGCAGGGTGTGCGGCAAGAGAGAAGAGAAGGCGAAAGACGATTGGGTGGAGCTTCAGAGGCGTGTAGGGTGGAGAGGGGAAGAAGAGAGAGGTGTGGATGGGGGCATTAAGCTCTTAAGCTCATGACTAATGAGGGAGTGCGCGGGAGGGATCTTGATCTCGCAAGGTTGCCGATGCGAATCCAATTAGCCGGATATAGGGCTGAGGCACGCGGCTGTTGGAGACAAGAAGCAGAATGAAAATTTAGTAGAGATGACATCTGATGACATGCGAGCTTCCGTGTAACGAGATGGAATCTTGTCTTGACCGATCGCCTGTGATCGTGCGACGTTCGTTGGGCCCTGATCTAGCATCCTCCGCATTTATATATCCCACCTCTTCAACCCCCGTCGTCTTTTCGCCCTTCTTCCCTCCCTCATACACGTGTCCCTCCCTCTCCCGCCTCCCTTCATGTCCGTGAGACATACTCCACGACAGTCCGAGAGGGACCTCCGTCTCCACGAACCACACGCAATCCACCCACACCATCCCCTCCCCATTCCCCAGCAACAACCACCTCACCTTAATGGCAACGGTGTCCTCCCTGGCACCCCTGGTGCTCTCACTAACGGCGGTCCGCATCCTCATCCTCCACATATCTCCCCAAAGGTCTCCACCAGCGTACCGCCTACTACTGTCCTGCCCCCACCAATACAGAAACTCACGGACGCAAATGAACAGACCTGGCTGGTAATTGGTAAGTATAGCTTTCTCGTAACCGGTTCGTATCCATCTCATATCCGGCTAGGCAGTGTCGCTGAGCAGATGGGCGATCTGGAACATGCGTTGTCCGCATATGAAAACGCGCTGCGCCACAATCCTTTGTCCGTTCCGGGCCTCACACAGGTCGCTGGCATTGCTCGGATCAAAGAAAACTATCCAATGGTAAGTGTCTTGTGTCTCCTTTTCTTCCCGTTTGCCTTGGACCAGGCGGACTTCGTCAAGCCCTCGCTTGACGCGGCAATTCCGTGTCCCGGTTGTCTCCGGTTGCATCTTCCGTCGCTGACTAAGCTTTTCAAGGCGGTTGAATATTTTCAGCGTGTGCTTAATCTGCAAACAGACAATGGCGAAATATGGAGCGCTCTCGGTAAGTGCCGTCAAGGTAGTCTAGAACAATTGTCTCATTCACTTTGATAGGTCACTGCTATCTCATGCAGGATGACTTGCAGAAGGCGTATGCCGCCTACCAACATGCTTTGTATTCCCTTCCTAATCCCAAGGTGGGTCTTCTTGTTACAAGTCATTTCAACATCTATCTTATTCCTTCCAGGAGAATCCCAAACTTTGGTACGGTATCGGTATCTTGTATGATCGATATGGCTCTTTGGACAACGCAGAGGAGGCCTTCTCATCTGTGTTGAGTATGGACAAGGGTTGGTCATCTACGCAATTCGGGATTTGACACAGTAGTGAATTTCATTTTCCCAGACTTCGACAAGTCAAACGAAGTCCTCTTTCGGTTGGGTATTATTTACAAGCAACAATCAAAGTATGACGAGAGCCTGCGGTGCTTTGATAGGATACTACGCAATCCTCCAAGCCCTCTCGCCAATGCAGACATCTGGTTCCAAATTGGCCATGTCTATGAACAGCAAGGAGATGTGAGTCGACCACTCCTGTCGCATTAATGCGCGTTTCTTTACGTTTTCAACTTAGCATGTCCGGGCCAGAGAGGCTTACGAGCGTGTCGTTGCTGAGAACCCAGTCCATGCAAAGGTTCTGCAGCAATTAGGCTGGCTCTTCCATCAAGACGGCTCCTCATTCCAAAATCAGGAAGTCGCAATCCAGTACCTTACCAAAAGCTTGGAAGCAGGTGGGCTCAATCCATTGTCTACCTAATAACTCTTACCTATGTCATTCTCTATAGATCCCTCTGATGCTCAGAGTTGGTATCTTCTCGGTCGTGCTTATATGGCAGGACAGAAATACAACAAGGCGTACGAAGCGTATCAGCAAGCCGTTTACCGCGACGGCAGGAACCCTACATTCTGGTGCTCTATCGGTGTTCTGTACTTCCAGATCAACCAGTTCCGTGATGCGTTGGACGCATACTCTCGTGCCATACGGATAAACCCATATATCCCCGAGGTTTGGTACGACTTGGGAAGCCTGTACGAGAGTTGCAATAACCAGATCTCTGATGCCATCGACGCCTACGCGCGGGCTGCGGAGCTCGACTCCAACAACAACGCGATCACGCAAAGACTTCAACTCCTGAAGCACTCTCAGGCTACTGGTGCGCAATTGCCCGCGGCGCCAGCTCCACAGGATGTACACCCCACAGCTTATGCTAGTGCGGCGGTCCCACCACCAGGGTTGAGTGGTCCCCCGCTTCTACTTCATGCTACAGGTCCTCCTCGCCCACTCTTCCGTAGCGATTCTCGTGGTGCGCCGGGCGAGCCAAACATGTCTTTGCCACCTCCCCCACAAGTGGCACCATCGCGGTCGTCTCCGCCACCACCATTCCGACCACCTCCCGTTGTTTTGGACGAGTCGCGTCATGGGTCATCGCATACACCACTTGCGCCCATGGATGTCGACCATATCCCGCCGCACGGACGCGAGCCGCCCGCCTACCCACCGATGGCAAGGGATCCAGTCTCTAGCAGACACCTGAACCACCTCCTTCATCATCAGGGTCCCACGCATGAGTCGGACAATCATCGAGCTGGACCTCCACATCCCCACGATCCCTATTATGGGCGACCTCAGCGGGCACCATCTATTCCAAGATCACCTCCACACACTGCTCGCCCTCGCTCTCCTGCAGCGTCTCCGTACCAGACGTATCCCCAGGGAAACAGGCCGCCTATGGGTCCAGGTCAGGCAACCACTCACCCACGCTCTCCCCATGCCTATATTCGTGAGCCCAACATGGCCGGTCCTCTGCCAGAACGGGATCCAGGTTGGGATCGTCGTGAGTGGGAAAGGGAGCGACGGGGTCGGCCTAGTGGCGAGTATCCTGGTCACCCAGCGCAGCAGCCACCTTACTATACAGCTCGTCCGCCGTCTCCTGGTCACCGCGCTCACAGCCCTCGCCTTCGCAACCGATCCCCTCCTGAGCCTTCTCCGATGTCTGCACATACCACCACCCCCCGGGCATACTGGGATTCACCTACAGCTCCGCCATATGGGCAGCCATCATCACCAAGGTCGGCAGCTGAGATGGGTGCCCGACGTGCTGAACCTATGCAGGTTGATCGCGAAGCGTATCCGGATCACCGAACTGGCAAGTTGTATGGCGATTCCCCTGACAGCATGAGGAACGGCGGCCGGAATCCCCCCCCATTCGCTGGCGGCCATGCTCAGGGATCAGAGAGTCCAGTTCAGCGTCCGATGGTTGTTCCAGACCAGAAGGATAGACGGCGGAGACCTACGAAGGAAAAAGAACCAGAGATATCACCCCTTCCCCCTGCGCCCCCCGCCGTTGTCGAGCCTGCCAAGAAGGAGCGAAGGCGGCGGACGAACACGAAACGTACCAAGGACGACCGCAGCCGGACTGAGACACCCAAGCCCTATCAAAGCGAACGCCTTCCGAGTCACCAACCGCCACCGTTCAAGGTGACTTACCCTACCAAGGGGAATGAGTCACCAGAACCTGTAAGCTCGAACGGATCTGGCTCGTTGATTCGGTCGGTGCAGCCTTCGCCCACCAGTGCGACGCCGTTGCCACCTACGCGGGTTGTTGATGAGGACTACGACGAAGGCGTTGCAGACGCACTCATGGGACTTGCATCATACCGTGCGCCGGAACAACAATCAGGGTTCAATGGAGGAAGTAGTGGTCCTCTACCGCCGTCCTCCAATGGGCAGCGCCCGGTCTCGACCTCTCCTTCACTGGCATCTCATCGAGGTTCAATATCGTCGACACGCTCGCACAACACACCTCCGACATCGATGACAAACGCGATGAAGCGGCCTCTGAGCCCCGCTCTGGAAGAACTCGAAAACAAGCGGTCGAAGATGGAGGCTCCGAAACGACGGGCATCCTCTCCGGTGCTTCCCTCGTCGAGACCCTCTCCCATTCCATTCCGAACCCAGCCTTCATCACACTCTCCGGAAACACGGCAGCCAACGGAGAAGCCCAAGCACTCTTCGTACCCTTCTAGTCCGCAGCTTCCCGCAGTTCTTCCACCCCATCCTCGACCTCTCGGTGCCGGCCTATCAGGGTCTGTTGCACTGCCGCCGATCGCCACTCTTTCTCCTACGTCAACTGCGCCTTCGCCTGCGCACGAGACGGATCGTATGTCAACTGAAAACACGCAGTCGCGATCAACTTCCCCTCCGCCGCCGCCACCGTCACGGAGCAAGTTGTCTGAGGTGATGAATCCGACATCGGGCTCTCCGTCTGCAAAAATGGTGGCGGTGTCTTCGTCTAATAACACATCTATGGACATGGTTGAGCACTCATGATTAATAACGTCCTACTCACCCTCATTGCTTTTTGATTTCGCGCGATTATGAAGTCCTACGTAGGAACATGTATTTCTTGTCATCTGTATCGTACCATACATCTCGCCGCTTCCCTGCATCTTACGACACGCTCATAGCTCAATATGTTATCTAAATAAAAGTGCATGGCAGTCAAAATCATACGTAGGAGATATAGGCAATGGCGTCGACTTGGAGATGGTGGATTGGCAAGTGATCGAAAAACTGTAACGAGGTACGGAAACGACAGGAGTTGCCACGTTGTGCAAAACCTTCTCGCTAGAACTGAATATCAAAGCCTGAAGACATGGCAAACGCATCGTGATCGTGATCGTGGGGGATGAATACCATACAGTTACACCAAAGTCGTGGCGTTGTACACACACTATTTACTCCTTCATGGAAGGTGGTTTGCGCCTTCTTTCTGGATACACCGCGGCCCGCAGAGGATTCATCGAGTTGTTATCTGCAGCTATCCGCCCGGGAAGTGGATGGTCATATGATGGTTTTTGGCGCCATGGATAAGCAGTGTCAGATGCGCACGGAAAGCTTGAGGAACGAGGCCTGGGTGCCATGTTCGTGCGATCATGTATGGCAGCGAAGGCGAGCGTTCGAGAATGAGGGTTGCCCTGCATGGTTATCAAATGACGCTTCCGCACGTTCACATCGTGGGGGACGTCAATCTCCGGGCTACTAGTACAAATTTGAAGTGATGGATTGTCGATGAGAGGCGGTGGCGGCTGATTACTAAAATTTTCCAAATATGGTAAGGATCGCGTGGAAAGCATGTTGTGCTTGCTGTTGAGCACGCCCTAGCCGCAGTGTTCGAGGCGTAGCTCGCTTTCTCTCAGTCGCTCAGATCGCACTCTCTGTTTGCCCAGATTCCTGCTACGCGAGATTTTGCTATTTCCTAATCTCCCTGCGTTCAGCAGCAGACCGCTTGATTAGTACGGACAGAAGGAGCAGATGCAATCACCCCCATGACAGGTGCATCCGACGAACACATGGACGACCAGCAGGCTCTTTCCTTGCATGGAATGCCCCGGCATTCTAGCTCGTCTCCCCCAGCTCTACCCTCGCCATCCATGAGCCCTCCAGCCGAGCACCCCCCTCGAACCCATGAACTTGCCCCACGACATGCCGTTTCTCCCTCCCGACAGGGGAGCGAGCCCCGCTCTGCGTCAGCCGGTGCGGAGCGGGAGTTAATACCTTTGGTGCGGATCCTCAGTGTCAATTATACCCCGCCGAAAAAGCACACGCAATTGTTGGAGCAGGTGGGAGACGAAGAAGACGCTCCAGAACACGCGGGACGGGCGTCGCACGAGGGCTCGGGCTCGGGCTCGGGCTCGTCTGATGAGAGCGCCGCCGTTCCTCGTTCAACCTCTGCGCGGCGGACAGAGAGGCATCCCCTGCACCTCGACACCCCTTCGCCCTCTCCGCCGCCTTGGGAAACCGTCAACCCGCCTGCGACGAACGGCACCGCGCGCGCAGACTGGCATTCGAAGCTGGGGGAGGAACCTTTCCGGGACAGACCGTGCGTATTTGGGCTGTTTCTGTTCTGCGTTCTGGGCTGGGCTGGAGTGTTGACATACGGGTTGGGACAGGCATACGCGTCCAGCGAAACCAGTATCTTCTTATTATGTAGGCCCACCACCGGCGGATGCTGCCTTCGGGACCGATCCTATAGGGCAGATTGGCGTGCACCACCCGCGCGAGATCGTGCGGATAGAGCGGGACTATTCGGGCGGAGAAATCATCCAGTTTTCGCCGACGTTCCCACTTGAATTCGAAGGCCGGGTCAGCTCTTATTCGCTTGTGTATGCGTTCGCAGGACTCATGATGTAACAGCTGAAAGCCGCCCAGTTTATGGATACGATCAACACGATCAACGAGATATTGATATCCGCTCATAGTTTGCGCCACTCCTTCATTGACACCGTCCTCGATATCTTTACGCTCCACCTGTCAAGTCTCGTGCTAACGTCGCATTACAAAAGGGTATATATTCGCGTCATTGGGCGCACCGCGTGTACCATGTGTGTTCTGACCTCATCTCCGCGTGCACGTTAATAGGAAATGCGGCGCCTGCAGCAAAGGATTGACGAATATAACAAAAACCTGTTCAATCCTGTTGGGCTCAACATCCGCTGGCCTCGCCGCTTGGCATTTCTTTTTGTGAGTTGAATTTCCTCAGGCTATTCTCTTTTTTTTTGTTTTTGTTCTGAATTGTTTTCGTAGCTCGAGATCGAGTACTACGTAAGTGGTGGTTGTTGTTGAGCCACGGACAAGTTGGCTTCAGCTTACACCCTTCTCACAGTGATCGGGTCCTCCATTTTTTTTTTCTTTCCTTCAAGGCCTCCCACATGCTATACATTATCATATTCGTATCATTACTTCATCGGATCTTGGTACTGCCTTCGTCCATCTGCTGCACGTAATCTATTCAGTAGAGGCCACATATTGATTCCCCTATGACTATTCTGTACCATAATGCACACAGCGACAGTTTGTCTGTACAACTGGCGCGCGCTCGCTACCCTAGTACGACCGACGTGTTTCATTCCCATCGGAGCTTCGAGCTCTAACCGGCCTGTACACGCTGTTCTCCTCGCCTCCCTGTATTCGGGGGGACAGAACCTAATCATGGGTGATGCCGACGGCATCGGCTACAGGCAAATAATAACCTTTCAACTAGCGACCAGGTCACCAAGTATTACGCACTACCGCGAAGGGCCGCTAGTCCTGGCGGCCGCGTAATGGGCGGCAGGACGCCAGCCGCGGCGCAGGGGTTCTGGTACGGCAAATCAATAATTCGGAATGGTCTCGAATATATGGTCCACGCACCGGCACCGGGGGAGGGTCGGATCGCGTCGGCGCGCTAAACGCCTTGTATGATTGTGGAACTGTGCACGGCGAGGCACACCAAAGCCACCGTACTCGTTAGCCTTTTTTCTTTGCACGCGCCCGAAGCAGGCGCGGTGGCCGATCTGGTGCAGGCGGTCCGCCCTGTGCGGATCGACATTGAGGGTCGCTGACGTCTGGAGTACTTAGTAGTCGAGGAGGGCCCAGCAGGGCGGCGGCGGGTGGATAGCGAGAACGGGCGGCTGGCTGTAGTATGATCCTGGTGACGGCATATGACGCGGCGAGGCTGTGGGCGGCGAGGCTGGTCTGCCAATATAGGGATAAGACTCCCTGGATGTGCCATAGCGTCCGTCGTGCGGGACGATGGGACGACTATATAGAATCACAAGTCGCTAGACATGGTCTGAATTCAGGTTATTGAACGGGGACAGTTGACAGCGCCCGAGGAAGTAGAAGATGGAGCGCTACTTCCAGGACCTTCTGCTGCGGTCGTGGAGTTATGGTGGCTTGTGGAAGGAGGCGTGCAGCAGCTCTTCGGCACTAGTGCTGTGAGAACCGAGACAAGGCAGTGTTATTTGGAGCGGTACAGGGTCGGCGGATGCAGACTGTGGCTGAGAGCCCCGCACTGCGCGTTTGAAGTCATTCAAGACAGCAGCTGTTGCGCTGATGGTAACTGATTGATCTGTCTGGGCGTATCAACTCATGCCTAGACGGGTATCGTCTGTGTCTTCGTTATACTGTTCGTTCGCCACACCCCAGCAGATATGGTTCTCAGAGTAAATGATAGGGGTTAAGCGCGGCGGTGCGGGACATCGGGAGGGTGGCATATTGTGACCATGGATACATCAGAAAGGTTGGACTCGACGCGCGTCGCGACGCCGGATAATGTGACGCCGGCAAGTATAGAATGGCCGATGGACAGGTCCATGGACCACGCGTGGATGGGAGGAGGACGTAAGGGGTTGCGGTAGCCGCCTCCGTCATCTTGTTCTTAATCATTCCTCCCCCTCCTTTTACTCTCCTCCTTCCCCTCCCTCAATCATCTGACTTATGGGCGACTTTGGTTTCAATGCATTGGCTCCCTTTTGGGACTTCAATCAGTCTCAAAACTCACTTTCTCAGCTCCCCGACGACGACTTTCTCGCCCTGCTACAGCGACAATTTCCCTCGGATCTTGTTCCGTCCCCTTTGAACCCTTTCACCATCCCTCACAACGCCGTCGATCCCACGAAACTCATCAATCCTCCTACTTCCGCTCCTCCGCCCCCACTTAGCGACGACAGCAGCCCCAGCCCCCCTAGCGCCAATGACGCCTCTTCGTCAAGAAGGCAGTCGGGTGTTTACAATCACTCTCCTCCTGGCGAGTTCGATGACGCTCTCAAGCGGAAAGCCAGCGAGGAGGATCTCGAGGAGGGTCCTAGCCACAAGAGCCAGCATCTTGGTCAGTCGATCAGAATTCCCTGTTGCTCGCCAGTGTGTGACCATTCCGTATCTCAGGCAAGAAGTCGTCATCTCGCCGCAAATCGTCAGGACACCCTTATCAGGTGTGTTTCTTGTTCGATTGCAGATCAATCTCTCGCTAACCTTGCGTCCCTGCCTCAAGGACGAGTCCCGTCTTCTGAAGCGGAAGGAACAAAACAGAGCGGCGCAGCGTGCGTTCAGGGAACGTAAGGAGAAGCATGTCAAGGATGTAAGCGCTTTTTCGCTTATTCTACTTGTTCTCTCATCACTATCGCCATCAGTTGGAAGACAAGGTAGCGGCACTCGAGGCCAAGAATGAGCTCACTCAAACAGAAAATGAGCATCTTCGCGAGCTTCTCCAACGTTTGCAAGACGAAAACAAATCTCTCAAGCAGCAGCAGCAGCAGCAGCCCAAGCAGGCGGCCTTCACCTTCTCGATGCCCAGGCAGTCCAGTGACGACGATCAAAGCTTCAAGAACCTCGTGACTACGTCTTTTGGCCTGAATAAAGACAATGTCACCTTAGGAAGTAGTCCCTCCTCACGGCCGTCCTCATTAGACGCGCCGTCCACTTTCCCATCCGATATCGATTTCGGGTCCTTGACGCCCTTCGATCCGTCTGCTATGAATATATCTGAGGATGGTCAGGTATCCAACGTCGACCCATCCATGATCTACGACTTTGGCAGCGGTCAATATGTGCCGTCTAAAACGCCATACAAAACCATCGTTAACAACCCCATGTTCATGTCGTTCGCGGAGCCTTCCCCTATCATACCTGTGCTCGCCCCAAGCGACAAGGGCGATGCTCTCTCCCCTGACCAAAGCCGCGGCAGTTCGTTTGACATGCAATCTTTCAACGCTTGGTCAGCATCATCATTGGACACAAACAATTCTAGCCGCGCAGACGCTCTGGATGAGCTTTTTGGCAGTCCGCTATCTTCGCGAGGAATGATCAACTTCAATGTGTTGACAACTAGCCCAGTTTCATCACTAAGCCCTGTATCACACCGCGGTCCCCGTTCACCGAGTTCTTCAGCGTCACCCGCAAATTCCAAGCTATCTCCGCACGGCGATGGAGATAGCACATATTGTCCCAAGACTAGATTGGAACTGGAGAAGAAGATATCTGCTGAAGGCGCCTCCATTTTTGCGCCTTCTCCCGAAGAGTCCACCATTCAAATGCCGTTCCACAAACCTCAGCAAGAGGTAGACGGCCCTGTGATCCAGTGCCAGGGTGGTACATTCCCATCAACAGAGAAGAATGACAAAAACGTTGAGGTTCTGAGCGCTTGGAGGAGCATAACTTCGCATCCGCATTTCAAAGCTAGCGTGAGGCATCTTTGTATAAATAACTTGATCTCCGGCCTCATGGCACGTTCTTGTCACCCAGAAAATTGATATCAACGAACTGTGCGCGGAGTTTACAGACAAGGCACGTTGCGACGGCCACAAGGTGGTTCTTGACCCACAGGGGGTCAATCACATCCTGGAGAAGCTCGCCGCTGCGTCCAAGTAATGTCGGCGAAATGGTCTTTACAGGATTGGATAGTAGTCGATGGTTATGTCCACATTATTCATCGGAGCCGTTGTTTTATTCTGTGTCCATGCTGCATTGGTCACCGAGTCCAGCACCGCGATCATCGTAGTTGTATTTTTGGTATAAATTGTTCTTTCTTTCTTTCTTATTCTATTTTTGTTGATTACGTGTACCCACCACTCCCACTCCGTCCCATTCTTCGTTCAGCTGTAGACAAGATTGTGGCGGAAGGATGCCTTTGCAGACTTGTCCTTTTCCGCCCTGTCTGTGACCAGGTACATTTCAGCGCGTAGCCGACTGATTTTTTGTATTACGTGACTTGGCTGATTGTGTACCCCATGCCTATGCAGTGCTCTGGTTGAATTCGGACTAGATTATCTACTGAGGAACCGACGATGGGTCCTCAACGAGTATTAATGCAGTTGAAAGACTACGGGTCTTCATACACAACTGTACTGTATAAGGAGGCGATCAATCCAAGTCGGGTTTGTACGGTTCGACGAGCATCCTGCTGAACTCCTTCAGCTTCTGTGGCCCCCGCACCTCTTCAGTGAGCAGCGGCAGCTGCACGATGTGGAAGAACTCGTCGTAGAGCTCGTGTGCCTCGTTCAGGTATTTCTGCTGCATCTTATGCCGCACACGGCAGTGCTCGCAGTTAGAGCCTGAGTGCTTCGTACCGTCATCTGATGACAAGAGAAACCAAGGACGGGAGGCTTACCGTTCTTGGGGAAGAGAAGCTGGTTGACGACGATGTTGTGTGTGTCGATCTCGTACGCGGTCAGTTCCTGGACCAGGCGCTCGGTCTCGTACAGCGAAAGAAATTCGGAGATGCACACGCAGATGAACGTGGTCTTCTCCTAGATTGTGATGCGGCGGGGGCACAAACGCGTCAGTGCAAAGAAGCGGAGAGGATCAGGGCAGAGGGGATGGGGGGCGGAGACGAACTGGGTCCTTGAACTGTGTGTTGACTTCTGTGATGACGGCCCGCATGTTCTCGAGCTTGGAGAACATGTCTTCGGTGGCGTCCGCCTGGCCGCCCATGAGGCTGGACATCTGCAAAGAGCACGCGGCTCGAGAGCGTCGGGGGAATATGGCGGCGTGCGGCGGCGTACCTGGTTGATCATGGGGCCGATGCGGCCGCTGAGGGTGGCGAGCTTGCCAAGGGCCTTCTCTAGCACGGTGGGGAAGGAGAGGAAGCGCAGGGTGTGCCCCGTCGGGGCAGTGTCGAAGACGATGACAGAGTACTCCATGGACTTGACGTGTCTGGCGGGGCGTGGAGATGTGATTGTGTGATGAGGGGACGGGGGCAGGGCACGTACTTCATGATCTCGGCAAAGCTCATCGCCTCGTCCACACCGGGGATGGCGAACGCGAGGTCCTGCATCATCGTGCCCATCATCCCGTTCGAGTCGGCTGCGCGCACATGTGAAGGGGGGAACGCTGGTCATGGGGCGAAAGGCAGGACGTACATTGCTCGACCATCTCTTGGATTGCGCTGGTCGGGTCGATCTCCATCGCGAAGAGGTTGTCGAAGCCATTGACCTTGGTCGCCTCCTTGGAGAACTTTTGGCCGAACGCGTCAGAGAGGTTGTGCGCGGGATCTGTGGACTAGAGGGAGGCTATTGGGGACACGGGTCGGCGGAGTGCAGAAAAGCAGGGACACACGCACGATGAGCAGCACGGACTCGCGGACTTGCGCCAACTGTATAGCGAGCGAGCACGAGGTCGTGGTCTTGCCTAGAAGACACAGGTTAGGTAGGCGGTTCTGTGGACGGGAGGGGCCGTTGACGTACCCACACCGCCCTTTCCGCCTAGTCGTGATTGGCTATGCGTGAATGACGAGATTGAGGGACAAGGGAAATGGAAATCATACCGCAGAATATCCATTTGAGCGATTTCTGATCTAGGACATTTTGAAGGTTGGGAGGGAGAGTCTCGTCGGCCATGATAGATGTTCTACGAGTATAGAAAGAATATGACGGGTGGTAGTGGGCGGAAGCAGGACTGTTGGGAATGGCAATGTTGTGCAACTTGCAGCGTAGTTTCGCGCTTGCTCAGAGTTTACCACCATCTTCTCACACATTCTTCACGCTTCCACACGGGCAATGGCGGACTCCACACGACCAGACTTGTCGTTCAGAGGTAGATTGTTCGTTCTATGAGTGCGTAGATGGTCAATTGAGGCGTGTCCTTCAAGCCCTGCAGCTGGCAAATGAGCAACGCAGCACCTATGGCTTGAGATACAACGATCATAACCGGTATAGGTACGCTTAATGGCGTCCTTTCGAGACGCTGTTCTATGGTCTTATCGGTCTGTAGGAAGCACTGCGCCAACAGGACGCATCGTCTGCGTTCGACACTTAAAATGACCCATGGCAAAGGCCGCGAGTACAAAAAGTCGCCTGTAGTTCCGCAGGAGAATATACGAGATGGACAGTGAGTTGGTATCGGTAGCTACGCTCACGATCTTACGATCCCAATCTCAACAGCCTGGAGCTGTTGCTGTTTGAAGCGGAACGTGCGTGGGCTTACTCGCAAGAGCTCCTGGCCCTTTCTTCCCGGCCTGCACACGAGGGAAAGGCGAACGCACTGCGACACAACGCCACGGGCCGCTTCCGGCGCGCCGTGCACTGGTCCACCCAGCTGCTGTCACAGTGCCAGACACTGTACGCCTCCGATCGGCTGTCCACAGAAAGCGTCCTGGAGGCCACGGTCTACACGCTGGTGCTGAATGGCCGCTTCCTGAGATATCGCGACGAATTTGAGGACGCGCTGGTGCAGCTCGGCGTGGCCTGGAACATCCTGGACGAGCTGGCGAGGAGGGCTCCGACGAGCAAGGACCAGGCTCTAGCGACGTGCTTTGCGGACGAGATTGGGCCAGAGATCCGTTACTGCGCGCACGAGCTCGGGCACGCCAAAGCGTACGACGTAGAGGGCATCGTGGGCGAGGTGTCGAAGCGGCAGCGGAAGCAGGTCGTGGAAGGGCTCGATGAGCTGCTGGAGAAGCTGCAAAGGGAAGGGGAGGATGGCGGCCGAGACGAGGCGAAAAGGAAACTGGGGGAGCTGCGATGGGAGGGTGAGCCCGTGCCTGTGCGGAATCCAGAGCTGGTCGATGTCCTGCTGCGAGTTCACCAAGCCGACGCCAAGCTCAAGGTCAAATCTACCGAGGCTCTGGCACGGCCAAAACAGGACGATCATCAGAAGAGAGGGAGAAGAGCGAAAGGTAACAAGTCGAAACGGGGAGTCGCGGCCTACGATAGCGTCCTACTCGCTTTGACCGATGCACAAGACGTCGCACGCAGGCTCGTCGAGGCCCAAAAGGTGCCCGTCCCGTTGTCCCGTTTTTATTATTTCGGCATACCTCTCGCTCATTTCATCACAGCTATCCACCTCATCCGAGGCTTCCCCGCCCGGCACCAGAAACGTCTTCTTCCTCCACGTTTTCATCGTCTACCAGTTGCTGTCCCGCCGTATTCAGCGCGATCTCCTCCTCGTCTCCACCTTGCTCTCCTCCCATCGTGCACAAGCCACTCGGCGACCACTCGCCATCGCCACCGCCACCGCCGCCGTCGCCACCAAGCCCCAGAAGGAGCAGGTCGACTCCCGTCTGTACCCTGCGCTTGTCAAGCTGCTCGATACCGTGTTGCAGAGTCTCAATCAGATGCGGACGCTGTCGATTGTGGATGAAAGCCCAGACCTCTCAACGGCCGTCGATGCTCGGATAGCTGTGACCAATGCCCGCAGGTCGGTGTATTTGCTCATCTCCAGGCGACGCCGTTGTCTCATCTGTCTTTATGCGGACTAGATGCATGTATCTCGCCCGTTGCTACGTTTCCGTCAAGAAGTACGCTGAAGCTCTCACTCTAATCCAACGTGCACACATTCATCTGCGTGAGTCCCGCTCCGTGGCGGCAACCATCGTCTCCGATCCCATCGCATCCAGCGATCCAGCCTTCTATCCATTGCTGTCCGGTGACCTCGATCAGCTCGACGGCGACCTTGCCGCTGACGCCCTTTGCTTGAAGAACGACTGGTTCGCCTACAATGGGGGCTCCCTCACCGCAGACAACAAGACGTACAAGAAGCCGCTGTTCTTCGACGTCGCGCTGAATTACGTGCAGCTCGACATGGACCGATTACAGGAACGTGCTGGGAAGAAGAAGGCCCCCCAGCTCGTGGCCCCCGCGCCTGTACGCCCAGAACTGATCCCCGAAAAGAAGCCTACTACGAGGGCAAAGTTGGAGGAAACCCAGCGCGCTGCTACGCCGGAGCCGACTACACCTGCGAGAGGTGGGCTGAGCAGTCTGCTAGGGGGCTGGTGGGGAAAGCAGTGAGCTGTACACCCTAAAGCTAGGGCAATTCCCCTTGCCAATTGTGATCCTGTCCGTCTTCATTGCCGTGCAATATCACGAGATGAAAAGCTGTCCTGTGCCACTTATCATTGCCATCGGCGCTTGTTCACTTTCGGGTGGACAAACATTGAGCCATGCAGCGCCAAAAGCGCGGCCCCCTCGCTCTTGCAGACAGGGCGTCGATCTAGGTCCGAAGTATGACCGACAACACGTTCGCGGGAACTCACGCAGACGTGCTGATCTACGATCGCGGTGATTGCTTGCGAAGCAAGTAGTGGCTAATCTAATTCTGTCCTTGACTCATCTTGCGAATCCGGCGACGTTCCAGGTTGGTCCCGGCTGCTAGGCCCCGGACACACACGTCATCTCCTCCCATCAGATCGCGGCCGGCGGTCGGCGACTATGCGGCGCAGTTTCGAGTCGACGCTCCCCCGGTCCTTGTTTCCTATACGAGGGTAGCTCTTTGATAATCACCAAGGCCGTAAAGGACGGACGAATGGTGGGACCGCCAAGCGCGTGAGCCCGTCCGTTGCGGATGATTGGCTTGGCTCAGGTGGCAGCGTCTGCGTGCGCTGCGCATCCTCCAAGAGAAGCGCGGCCATCGATCGGATCAGCAGCCCCCGTGCCCGCTGAGGCACAGATATCAACGCTGATCCCCAGTGCTCTGGCCAGTGGCCTGCCTGGCCAGGCCTGCTGCCACCCAGAAATCCGAGAGCCTTGCGCCTGATGAGAGGCATGGGTCGCATAACACAACGTTCCCAGCGAGGAGGCCCGCGCGATAAGCGTGTCAAGTCGTGCGCTTTTTTTTTACCGGTTCTGATAGGGAGCCTGAGGCCATCCGCGTTTACCTCACACCGGAGTGGGCACCGAGGAGCGACGGCCTGTGCTTCACGAGATCCTGGGGGGGCGATAGATGAAGCGCTTCCTCCACGGCTGCAATTGTGCCCCCCCCCCCCTCGCCTCCCCAGCGCATGTGAATATCTCGGGATCGGTTTCGCGATCAGGGGCACGCACACACACAGCATGTTCGTTTCGGTTTTCGTTTCGCGTGCACACACGTGCCGGTAATACAGTAACCCACACACACTTTGCGGTTGCCGGACACCGAGAAATGGCTAATGGCTATTCAGTCAAGAGCCGCGTCACTGGGTCTGGGCTTATTTCCGTCGGTCACTGGGATCTCGCCGATCGGAAATTCGTCGAGACCTGGTGAGGGATGTTTTTTTGGGTGGTCATTTTTGATGCCGGAAACACGGCAGATATTTACGGTATCCGGAGTCTGAGGGTTGCTTAAGTAGACAAATGCCGCGGACGTGCTTCATAGAGCCACCGCATTACAAAGTAGTGCCAGTGCTAGTGTGGGACCCACTAGCCCTGTGCGATAAGCACCATCCCCGTTCGGGTTCGTAACGGTGCTGCCCTCCAGATTAGCTGGCGATAGAAGGAACAGCAAATTATAATTTAGATTCTCGATAAACAGTCCGGATAGCACTACTCTTCAGATACATGGCATACAATATGCAAGCTATAAGTAAGGCACCATTTATGAATGCAATCCTCAGTGCGATTTTACCGATCGGGCCATGTTGGTCGCCTTGGCTTCATTCCATGAACTGTGAGGCGGATATATGAGATACTCTGCAAAAATAAAATAAAAGAGACACAGAAACAATAAGAGTACATCACCTTCTCCGCCAAAGCATCGGATATGTTCGACTTTCCCCCGTGCTCAATGGCTTCTGACTGGCCGATCAGACTGAGGCCTTTCCCCACACGCCGTAGCTCATCCCAGAACTCTGGGTTTCCAGGATCTGATGAGCAGGCACTTGCTAACTCTTGCATGATGCTATTGCCACGATCAACCACCGGAGATACGGAAAGACGGAGAGAAAAAATCTGCACCTGTTCCATGCATCAATCTCGTCCTCCTGCAAACACACCTCGCGCAGGGCCTGCAAGCACTCTACCAACTCGTCGTGCCGCCGACTGGCGAACGGGCGCATAACAATCTCGCGTACCGCCCACCCCAGGTCTTCTACAGCCTTTGTCACCAGGTCGCCGCTTGCGATATTGCGTTTAAAGTCGCGCAGTGGTGCCGTCGTTCCGATAATACGTCCTGGAGCGCGTCCAGGTTCAGGTTCAGGTTCAGGTTCAGGTTCAGGTGACGGTGTGGGCATGACAAGCTTGCGACTCGGGCCTGAATCATCGGTACTAGGCCCAGGTTTGCGCGCCAGGAGGAGCTCTGCGTCGTCATCCTCGCTCTCTGTTTCGCTATCTACATCCGACTTCTTGAGTTCCATGTGCATGACGCGCGCGGTGGTGGGCGGTCGCTCAGAGGCAACTTGTGTTGGTCGTGCTGTCGATGGTTGTACAGGGACACGATCTAGAAGTATCTCTTCGTCGTCGTCGCTATCCCGTGCATGAGCGTGTCCGTCTTTTCGTCTTTTGGCGACCTTTTTGGGTACTGGCATCGATGAGAACATGAACGGAAGAAGACAACAAGATAGCGAATGTACCTTCTTTCACCTTGAACACCGTCTTGCATGTCTCGACTGCTTCTCTAGAGCGCTTCAAGACACGGTTGGGAGGATGGAAATATTTGACAAGTTCGGGGTGTGGTGGTGGAAGCGGATGCGTCAAGAGGTCCTGAACAACTGCACTGTGAAACAAGGCTTGCTTTGTGCGATGGATGGCAGGGTTGAACGACAAGCGTGAGTCGAACCATGGTTCGCGTTTACTGCTCAATGTCAACATATGAACCGCATGCGGGAGAATGGATATGATCGTACCCGTTCTCGTCTTTGTCCCCCGCTTCCATAAGGTCCATCGCGTCAACGAAATCCTCCATGACTCCAAGTTGTTCATCAGTAGGCAGGTAAGGATGCTTTGTCACACGTTCGCCTTTCTTATTAACAAGTGTCTCCAGAGGAGCGAATGTATACTTTCGGACGTCGTCAGCGAAAGGCATCTGGATAACGTTTGAGTATAAAAATTTGAAGTCCAAGTCAGAAATCACACCTGTACCCAAAGTAAACAGTCGACTTTCTCGAAACGGCAGGGAGACAACACGCCCATCTTTGGATCTGCGCCATCCCTTGTGACCCATCGAGCAATAGCATACATCCGGGTTTTGTCCATGGCCTGCACAATAGCAGAGAGCGCCACCTGTTGCTGGGCGGACGAATTGTCTGCCCAGACGTACTGGACATCACTCATGGCAAGCTCACGACGGAACTGAGAGTAGGTCAGAAGTGTGGGATGGAACGCAAACAAAATACATACACCGTCCATGTCGAAAAAGCCGCAAATCTCTATCCCTTTGTTCGTCGTCAACCGCTCGAACTGCCCGTCTGGACATGGGACATAAGTGCTGCCGTATTTGAAGCCCTTCACCAACTCTTCTTTTAGGACCTTCTCAACCCCATCCTTCTGGTCATTAACCTTGTCGCCTTCTTCATCCTCATCCCCCAATTTGTTCGCATTGTGATCGACCATGTACTCTGTCCTCATTTTCAGTTCTACCCACACATTCTTATGTCCCTCGTCATCTTCAACTGCATCGTCAACATCCATGGCTTCATCTGCAACACCGCGCAACCCAAATCGCTTCCAGCTTTTTGGACGTACAATCGCGGTACACTTCGTCGTCTTGATCAGGATCTCAATGGCTTCTAATGGATTGTTATCTGGGTCTCCGAGGCGAAGAACCGTGCCCAAAAGCGCAGATTTGGTCTGCTTGATATCAGGCTTCGTGACCTCTTCGAGGGCAAAAGCAAGCGTGCCAACAACGCCACTGGGAAGGGGAGAGCAGAATTTGTGGTAGAAGATCTCGTTCGCACGCTGCGAGACATCAGTCATGCATCCAAGGTCATGCTGAACGAACACATACCTTAATATCGGATTTATCTTCCTCCTTGAAACCAAACTCCTCATCGTCAAAATCTATACCGCTATGAAGTGAAAAATAAAGAAGGGGCTGGGTTTGAGTGTGCAGCGAGGTTGAAACAGGAGCACGAACATAATGGTAAGTTGGACGTCCAATGCCTTTATTTTACTGGTGATAGCGCCCAATTGGTCTACTTCGATGGGGCTTTCACCATCTGTGAGCAAAACGATCTTACGTGTCCACGTCTTCTTGTTGGCGAGGGCCTCGTTTTGGGTTTCTATGCCGACTACGAGCGCGTCGATAGCTGTCTCAGTGGTGGCTCAACATTCGAGAGCAGCTAAGTTGTAATTCAGCACATACGGTCACCATATATCTCAGATGCTGATAGTGCAGCAAGTTTGGCCAGGGTGCCAGAGTTTGGTTGTCCAACAGGTATGTATTCCGTGACGTGCTCATAGCCACCATCTTTTTCATTGACAACGTTATCCGTCTCTAGCAATGTGGGCGTTTGAGGCATATCGAAAGTAGCTGTGACGGGGTACACACCCTCTGTACCAAAAAGGACTACACTGCACTGGTCAGTCTTCCTTCCGTTAAAGATCTGAAAGGACTCTGTTCAACTGGCAAAGACCAGACGGAACCAAGAGATATGTACCATCTCCTGTATCTTTAACATAACAAACTGGACAGCCCATTCCAAGTTGGTCATCTCAGTAGCTCGAGGTTGGCCACCAGGCCCGTCGGGCAGCTCTATTGTTTGAGTCCTGCCCATTGTCGAAGAAACGTCAATGAGGAACATAGTCACAGTGAACTGAAGGCAGAATATCAATGAGGTTCATTGAAGAATAAATGCCCATAAAATTACCCCAGCGCGTTCAGCAGGCATCTTGGAGGTGGGGATGGGGGAGAACGCGTAGTGACGCGTTTCCGAAGGTACACGTGATGAGGCAGAAATGAATCGGAGATTGAAGAAGGCTCTCACGGGGTGAGGAAGGGTTGTTTTGGGGGAGAGGGACCCATTTTGTGAGCGAAAGGCTGGTGTCACACCGCTCATCCCAACGCCGCCTCCTCCGACGCGTCTCCTTTTCCATTCCGCCACGCGCCATTTTCTTTGTCCCTTAAATGGCCGCCTCTAATCTCTCTCATCTACAACCACAACCACAACTCCCCGTTCTACAGCAACGTCCTCTTCCCCCAACCCTCACTCGGGAGCGCTTTCAATATCTTGTTCAGGTAGCACCGCCACTGGTTTTCTTCTTTCTTTCGAGTTGTACCTCACTCATATCCCTCAGCGCGCCAGTAACCTGAGATCCCAAGGGCACACTGCAGAAACTTCCTCAGAACTCGATAAGATCCTCAAGTTCCTCCAGTCCTTCCAGGCTCAGCATGGTACTTGTTCTTGATCGTATGTCTTGCTCTTGTGTTCCAAGTAATCGTTCTTCCCAGGTCGGCCACTACATCAAGAGTTGCCCCCAGTAGAACAACCCCCACCGCCATCTGTGAATGGCCATGTTCCTTCCCCTTCCGTCACAGTTACCGCTCCTTCTCTCAATGGCACCCCGACTCCTTCTCACTCCCTTACATCGGGTCCTATCCCCACTCAGACATTTCCAAATCCACCATCCACTCCCGTCTCTTTCACACAGGATCAGATTAATGCCCTTCGTGCACAAATTCACGCTTTCAAGCTTCTTCAACGCGGCTTACCTGTTCCAGAACCTATTCAGCAGGTTATTAGGGCACCGAACCAGCCCATTCCTGATCTCGAGAAGCTTCTCGCAGGTCAAGACGTTACCGCACGATTGGTGGATAACGCGGTAAAGTTGCAGAAAGCTCCGAGTGAAGCGCCATCTACACCCGCACCCCCTCAAACCCCTGCCTCGGTTTCTGTCGACATGACTTTCAAAACTGAGGACACCGGTCAAGCAGACGAGATACCGAAAGGCCCTATCTTGGAAGAAGACGCCAACTCTCAGATTTATCCCTACAACGCCTATGTTCACCCCTTCACATATCTAAAACATGCTGCTGATACAAGTCCTTCAGTTCAAGCTTCACGATTGCAGCGTCTCATCATCCCTTCTATAATGCCATGCGGTCTAGACCCTCATCAACTCCTCGCTGAACGGCATCGTTTCGTCGAGGCGCGTATCCAACAACGAATACATGAGTTGGAGGCGATGCCAGCTACGATGGGTGACGGTGGTCTCGAGCCCATCGTCGATGACGCCCCAATGGAAGGAAATATTGGTAATAAAGTTGGCGGAGAGAACACGGTTTCCACTTTCAAAACACTAAACCTGGACTATGTGCACCCGCCATCGACTGCTCACGGAAAACTACGTGCCATGATTGAGCTCAAATCGTTACGGGTCCTTGAGAAACAGCGTGTTCTTCGTGCTATGATTGCTGAGCGCCTTACACACAGCTCATTACTTCCGTTGAGCCGTTCGGATTTCAGGCGCACTCGCAAACCCACGTTACGCGACGTGCATCTCACCGAGCAGCTCGAGCGCAAGCAGCGGATTGATCGTGAACGACGCGCGAAACAGAAGCATGTGGAGCAACTCAATGTCATCTGCACGCACGGCCGCGAGGTTCTTGGAGTCAACCGTGCTGCCCAAGATCGTGTCGCGCGTCTCGGTAAGGCAGTTCTGTCCTTCCACAGTAACGCGGAGCGCGAGGAGCAGAAGCGCATCGAACGCATTTCCAAGGAGCGTTTGAAGGCTCTCAAGGCAGACGATGAGGAGGCGTACATGAAGCTCATTGATACAGCCAAGGACACGCGTATAACTCATTTACTCAAGCAAACTGACTCTTACCTCGATTCACTGGCGCAGGCCGTCATGGCGCAACAGAACGACCACGCGATAGACATTAGCGAGCCGTTCGAGGTAGAGGACGGCCCTGCGAGTGAAGAGACATTTGGTGCACAGCGTTCTGCCGATGATGCACAGGACGATAAGGGCAAGATTGATTACTACGCGGTCGCTCACAGAATCAAGGAGAAAGTCATGAAGCAGCCTAATCTTCTGATTGGCGGTACGCTCAAAGAGTATCAGGTCAAGGGATTGCAGTGGATGGTCAGCTTGTATAACAACAGATTGAACGGGATTCTGGCCGATGAGATGGTATGTTATATTCGGGTTCTGCCACGACGTACCATTCACAGCTCTCGCAGGGTCTCGGCAAAACTATTCAAACTATCTCACTTGTCACGTTCCTCATTGAAGTCAAGAAGCAGCGTGGTCCTTACCTGGTTATTGTTCCTTTGTCGACGATGACGAATTGGTCTGGAGAGTTTGCGAAGTGGGCGCCAGCTGTAAAGATGATCTCTTACAAGGGTAATCCCACACAACGCCGTGCCATACAGACCGAACTCAGGACGGGTCAGTTCCAAGTACTATTGACAACATATGAGTACATCATCAAGGATCGACCCCATCTGAGTAAAATCAAGTGGGTGCATATGATTATTGGTGAGTGCAAAATTTTCTCGTTCTTTGGCATAGTCGTTGATTGCCTGTATTCAAAGATGAGGGGCATCGTATGAAGAACACGCAGTCCAAATTGGCGCTAACGTTGACCCAGTATTACCACTCCCGCTATCGTCTCATCCTCACGGGCACACCTTTACAAAACAATCTGCCGGAGTTGTGGGCCCTGCTAAACTTCGTACTGCCGAAGATCTTCAACTCCGTGAAGTCGTTCGATGAATGGTTCAACACGCCATTCGCGAATTCAGGCACTGGGGATAAAATCGAGCTTAATGAAGAAGAGGCGCTCCTTATCATTCGCCGTCTGCATAAGGTGCTACGGCCGTTTCTTCTGCGCCGTCTGAAAAAGGATGTCGAGTCAGAGCTGCCTGACAAGGTCGAAAAGGTGGTCAAGGTAAAAATGAGTGCTTTACAATCACAACTCTATAAACAAATGAAGAAGTACAAGATGATCGCTGACGGAAGGGACAATAAGGGGTACGTATATCTCTTCCTTCGCTCGTCATCTCACTGCTCATTCTGCAACAGGAAGCAGGGTGGTGTCAAGGGCTTGAGCAATGAGCTTATGCAACTGCGGAAGATCTGTCAACATCCATTCTTGTTTGAGAGCGTCGAAGACAAAATCAACCCATCTGGTTTGATTGACGACAAGCTCATTCGCACATCTGGCAAGATTGAGTTGCTTGCCCGTATTCTGCCTAAATTCTTTGCTACTGATCACAGAGTATGTCTTAATACGTTTCCATGTCTATCAGTGCTCACTACATTCGTGGTGTAGGTCCTCATATTCTTCCAAATGACAAAAGTCATGGACATCATGGAGGATTTCCTTAAGATGATGGGCTGGAAGTACTTGCGTCTCGACGGTGGCACAAAGACTGAAGAACGAGCCGGGCATGTGCAAATGTTCAACGCGAAGGATTCCGACATCAGAGTTTTCATTCTCTCGACGCGTGCAGGTGGTCTCGGTTTGAACTTGCAAACTGCCGACACTGTCATCATTTTTGACTCTGACTGGTGGGTTGAACATATTACTGAAGAATCTGCTCCAACCTCGTCACTTACAGGAATCCCCATGCCGATTTGCAAGCTCAAGATCGTGCCCACCGTATCGGTCAGACAAAGACCGTGCGCATTCTCCGGTTTATCACCGAAAAGAGTGTCGAAGAGGCTATGTATGCGCGTGCACGGTACAAACTTGACATCGACGACAAAGTCATTCAAGCTGGCCGATTCGACAACAAGTCGACACAAGAAGAACAAGAGGAATTTTTGGTATGTGTGGCCCGCTTGCCATGTCTCGTTTGTTCTGATCCCCAGTTTCTCTTCTAGCGTTCCATTCTTGAAGCTGATCAGGAAGAAGAGAATGAGGAGGCAGGCGACATGAATGATGAAGAGATTAACGAGATCATCGCTCGCTCAGAAGAAGAAGCCAAGCTTTTTGCGGACCTTGACCTGAAGCGTGACCGGGACACGGCGATCGCTTGGAAGGCCGCAGGCAACCGGGGAAAACCCCCACCGCTTCTCATGTCACTCGAGGAGTTGCCAGAGTGCTACCGCGTCGATGAACCGTTTGACGTCAGGGACGATCTGGATGAGATGGAGGGCCGTGGCCACCGCCGGCGGAATGTCGTCAATTACAACGACGGCCTTAGTGACGACCAGTGGGCGATGGTGATTAATGCTGCGCGTCATTATGTGGAAAGCTTGTTAATTGTATGATTTTACAGGCATTGGAGGAAGGCGAGGACTTGCAACAACTTGCGGAGCGGAACCGGGAGAAGAAAGAGAGACGGACGACGAGCAAGCTGATACGCGAAGCCGAGTCTGGCACCGGTACTCCGATCTCAGAAGGTAGTCGCGGCAGAGGACGGAAGGGCAAAGCTAAGATGGTTGAGCCCGACTTTGAGCCCGTTAATGGTAAACGGAAGCGAGGGGTGAAGTCTTTGTCAGTGACGCCTTCCGTCCAGGACGATGATGACGAAGAACGTGACTTGGTGAGTTGCTTTCAACATGATCATGGGCAAGATTAAAGGCTCATGACGACGCATTCAGAAACGTCGTAAGACGAAGCTTACAGAGCTTACAACGGCTGTGAAGGAGAAGATGAAGAAAGCGTTCAATGAGTGCTATAAGGCAGTTCTGGCTTGTACCGATGAAACAGGACGCAAACGGTGCGAGCTGTTCAGGGAGTTGCCAGATAAACGAGTTAGCACGCTGCTTCCTTTCCAACAGCACGTACAGTTGACACTTGGTACCATCCAGGACTACCCGGATTATTACCGCGTCATCACCTCGCCCATCGCCCTCTCACACCTGCGCAAACGCATTAGCTCTCATCAGTACAAGACGGTGACACAGTTCCGTGACGACGCAAGACTGATGTTCAACAATGCACGGACCTACAACCAGGAGGGCTCGTGGGTGTACATCGACGCGGTCGAGATGGAGAAGGTCTTTGACGCCGTATATACACGCGTCACTGTCAGCTCTGGGCTTCCAGGTGCAGAATCCGCGCCGGCGCTGCCTTCAATATCAACAGCTGCAGCATCCTCGACGGATATCATGGCAGGTGGGATGGACGAGGCGCTGACACCTATGGAGGATGAGGACTCGCGGCCGCCGCCCAAAGTGAAGAACGGGCGGAAGCAGATCGTCAGCGACGAGGAGTTCATGTCGCCAAGTGATGACGAGTAGTCGCACGTGCAGCTCTGTCCTCTGTCCTGTCCTTTTCATTCCCTCTGGATTCCGCATGGACTGTGATGTCTATTATCTACTCTATCGCTTTTTTTTTTTCTTTTCGTAAAGCCCTGCTTCCCGTCCAATGGGTGAAGTTTTATCATCGTCCGTATATATCGCCCCCGTTTATTAGCAGACAACGCTCGTGTCAGCGTGCTACGCTTGTTTCTAGTAGAGCCTCACTTGTATTGTTAATGTTTGTGTAGAGATTTCTATCCTTTTCCGGCTCGATGTGGTCGAATATTACTTGCAACTGCTCCTGACTTTTTATCCGCGTTCGACACAGACTCTTTATCTACGCTGCAAGACGGGATCTTGGGGGGTACACCGTAGTGAAACAAAGGACGAATTGGAAGATTATAAAGGATACATGGGAAAGCTAGGAAGATAACTTGTCCTCCCAAGGAAACTGTCTCAAGAGAAATCGCAGCCTAGTGATTCTAGATATCTCAGTGTACTTGTCCACAAGTCCATACACCATACACCATACACAAATGAGGTCAGGCATCTTGCACATAGTTACCTGCAAAGCGGAGTAACGTCAGCGACAGAAAGTCCCGTCAGTGTAAGAGGTGTACTCACCAGGGAAAACGCCCTGTCGGCCGTTGATCCGCCCGGTCCACCAGTCCTCTGTGCTTTCCGTGCGCTCCACGACTTCAATCCGATCTCCGACCTTGAAGTCCAGGTCGCCATCGGCCTGCGCAGTGAAGTCATACAGCGCGACGACGTACTGCACGGACGGCTTCTGCCTGACCACCGGAGGTGGGGGGGGAGGGGCGCGCTTGGTAGCGGAAGCGATGGCAGCGGTGTTCACGGCGGGAGAGTAGGGTGGCGGGGCGGCCAGTGGAATGGACGGGGGGAAAACCTCTTCGCCTTTTGCGAGGCCCTTGGCGGTGCTGGCGAATGGAGGGGGCGGGGGTGGTTTCTTGGCGAAGGCAGCTGAGGAAGGTGGCGAGCGGGAGGCAGTGGTAGATGCGGAAGCGGAGGAGGTCGAGCGGGTGACGCCGCTGCTGCTGGACGCCGCGGGTGTGCGACGTTGCGCCACCATTTTCGCTGTACAAAGGAAAAGCATTCGCAGAGTACGAGTTGATGGTATGTGCGTTCAATAGATGAACAGTGTTGCTTACCGGTAGAAACGATGCGCTGTGTGATGCTGAAGGCCGCGACGACTTCCGGCACATTGTTGTGCTTGGCCTCAAAATCCGCCGAGATTTGATCTGGCGGTAAGGAGACGACGTACTTGCCATCCGCAAATTCCTTGAGCTTCTCCCACAACGTGTAGTAGATACTGAGTCTGCAAGAAAGAGTGGCAAGGTGCCGAAGCATATATATGATTGATAGGACTAGAACATATAAGATAAAACTGATGTGCGCACTGCATATAGAAGAACGAGTGGAACAGTGGATCGATGAAGCGCACGGCAAGGACCATGAAACGGGGCAAGTCCTGCTTCATCATGTTGTTGATGTACTCGTAATCGTTCGTTGCGGCTTCAAAGTCTTGTTCAAGCTAGGAGAGGTCACGAAGAATGACGTCAGTCGCTCCGCTGCGCCCGCGGCACGAAAAACGGCAAATACAATCTATACACACCTTGAACAAGTTTTTCTCGTCGCTCAGGGACTTCTCCTTCTTGTCCCGGAGCTTAGTCAAGGAGTTGTTGAAGCGATCATAGTCAGTCAACTAAGAAAATCCGCGAAAGTGCAGTGAGCACCCTTTTGCTGCCGCGGTACCGCTATGCCAGTATGACAATTCGTTGGTTTGACATACCTTGTGTTCACGCTTGGTGATCATTTTATTGATTGTTTCAGCGATCTTTTTGAGCTCCTTGAGCGGACCTACGATTCGGCTTTCAATGAGCTCAAGTTCCGGTATGACGGTTTGACGCAATTCGCGCATGCATGTTTGATAAGAATCGACATTGTTGATGGTGTGTGCGGCGCCGGGATGCCTCGATAAGAAGAGGTCGGACTCAGACCCCAAGGGGTGGAATAGGATGGTGAAATGCTCGGCAAAGTTGGTGCTCGAGGTAAAGAGTGCTGAGAGATACCGGCTTGGTCAGACAGTGAACGAGATGAAAGACACGGGTCGTAATCGTACATCTGACAGCATCAGCGAATGCTGTTGAGTCCTTCAAGAACTTGTCGGTTTCGTCCTTGATTACTTTGAACCTGCGATGATGCTCGTCGAAGTCGGGGTCACTCGACTCTGCGGAAAATGCGGTGAGGGGTGCACGCGGTGAGGGGTGTACATGGATGAGTTGAGTACAGTGATTCAACAAGATCCGATCATGGAAAACAAGAGAGATACGAGAAATATTGAGATAGGACAGGAGGATACAGGGCAAGAACATACTCTTGGACATGCCGACCTTGGTCGTCAACAAGTGTGGTGTCCTAACATGCTGGTAATTGAGGAAAGCCAAGAAGAGAACAAGAAAATGGAAGATACCGTTTGACAGCCTTTGTGAAACCTTTCATGATGGTTGATGGAGAATTAGGAGGAAGAAATGTAGACTCTTGAGTGTTGAAGAACAACTTTGGACGCTGCGCCTGCGGACCCCGCTCACCCCATATTTTATTAGTTTGTACCTGACTTGGATCTGTAGACATTCACTATGCCCATCAACCAACCATCAAACCAGATCAAGTCCGTCTTACGACCCCGACTCCTCTCCAGCTCCACTGATCTATACATTGCAGACTCACAAATGTCTCCATCGTTCGACTGAAAAAAGGAGGGAAACGATTCGAGGTGGGTGAGTACACCACCCAGCTTGCACAATGCTCCCTCACAATCCTGCAGATCGCCTGCTATAAGAACAAAGTACAGGAATGGCGGAACGGCGTGTATGTCATTTCGTTACCTCATCTGCGGACCGCTGCCCAGCTTTGCATTCTCAGAGAAACTGACCTCGACGACGTCCTCCAAATCAGCAACGTCTTCATCAACGTCTCCAAGGGCGAGGTTGCCAGAGCTGGCGATCTCAAGAAAGCGTTCGGGACGAGCGACACAGACATGGTCGTGAAAGAGGTGCGCTCTCCCTTCCCACTTCACATTGCCTTCAAACCTATCACTTCCTCCAGATCCTCAACAAAGGCGATCTACAAATCGGCGACAAAGAACGGGAGCACGATCTTGGTTCCCTGCGCCGCGAGATTATCACTCTTGTCGCCGAGAAGTGCGTCGACCCCGCGAGTCAGGCGCCCTATTCCGTCGGCATCATCGACAAGGCCCTGACAGAGGCGGGCTTCAGCGTCCGCGCAAACAAAAACGCCAAGAGCCAGGTCTGTTCTCCTGCAGAGATCCCGTCTTCCATCCCTGCCATCCAGAATCCATCGCTCCTAGTCGCACTCAATTTATCAGATCAGATTGCTAACGCACTCCCGCCCCCGCAGGTCTCAGAATGTATTAAACTCCTCCAAACCAACTCGACGCTCCCGATCCAGCGCGCGCGCATGCGCATCCGCGTCTTCCTCCCCGAAGCCGACAGCGTCTCCCTGCGCGAGCGCGTGCTCGCAGACGCAGAAAAGGTCGAACGGGAGGAGACAATCAATGAGGAATGGTCCGGGGTGCGTTATTGTCCTCGTTCTCATTCGACCTCCGCTCTCATCCCCCTCCCCACACGCGACGCCTCACTCACCGCCTTCATCCTTCATAGACCCTGCTCATAGACCCCGGAAAGTTCCGCGTCATCACTGACCTTTTTAACAAGGAGTGCAAGGGCCGCGGGCGGGTCGAGACACTCACGTTCGCCGCGACCGCCACAGCCGGACACTAGACGCCACCACCACACACGCACGCATTTCATGACTCTGATCCCATACTGTTCCTTACATACGATCTCGATTTTCTATGTACTGTGTACCACCGCTCTGTATCTACTTTAGATGTCTATTCGACATGTTAGACTGCATGGCAAGGTGTCATTTCCTGTGCACAGAACAATTCCATAACCAGATCATGGTATATGTCCCGGTGACGTCATGAGAACATCCGATGTACAAGACAGACGAAATAAGGTAGTGGCAAAGCGGTGCCGCGAACGTGTCCGACACTCTTAAAAGAAGCCTATGCAGACGAGGTTGCGAACAATGAGTGAGTGTGTCGCAGCCCTCTATTTAGTATTATACCGTAAGCGATGAACATTGTCCAATGCAAGAAAGAGAAAAAAGAACACGAGGCGGAGGGAAACACTAGCACAGAAATTGCACAGCTTGAACGAAGCTAGGGAACAATATTGCAGTAGAAAGACGGACAGAAAAGATACAAAAGAGACTATTGTGCCTCTTCGCTTTCCGTCTCTGCAGGCAACTCTGCTTCATCTTCGTCGCTGCTGCGTCGCTGCCGCTTCAAGCTCGGCCGCTTTGCGAGGCGCGGCTCGCCCCTCTTGTCCTCCTTGGGCAGCTCAGTCGGGCTCGGCCTGCGCTTCCCTTTCGATGATAATGCCCCCGGTGTCGACACTACCCCTGCGTCCGTGTTCGCATGTACCGTGCCGGCCGCCTCTAGCATGTTCGTGCCTGCGCCGGAAATATGCTTCAGTGCTGTGACGGGGCTCTGCCTGTAGGACGAACCCGACTCCGCATCGACATCCATCCACGTCTCGCCAAACATCCTGCGTTCCTCATCGACGAGCTGGAGGGCACCCTCGATAACCGTGCGGTGGACGAAGACGTACTGGCGCAGGCTCTGGCAAAGGCTCATGCGCTGCTCGCGCATGTCTTCGACCACACGCCGAATCGGCTCGTCGAGCGACGACAGCGGTGGTGGCGAGTGCCGCCCGTCGTGCAACCGTCGCGGCAGCGTGTAGTCGAATGCGGACGGCAACTGCGAAAGCAAGTCGGACTGCGACTGGGAAGTTGCCTTGGACTTTCCATGTACCGGCAATGGCGAGGGCGAGTCCGCGTGGTCGCGCTTCATTGTGATAACGCATGTGGGCTCGCCACCAAATGATGATGAGTCCGTCCTTGGCTGCCGGAGCTCTTTGACATCCTTCTCCTGCGCGCACGTCGTCGTGTCCAGGTTCTCTGCCAACACGTTCGTAGACTCGCCTGCTCGCATCCACAAGTCATCCACCGACGACGGCTCCGTGGGCCACCCCTCCCGGCTCCCGTTGTTCGTTATGCTTGACGAAAAGATGGATGGTGTCCAATTCGACTTGCCCGAATGCGATCCCGTATCTGATAACTGTTGTGACTTTGGCGAAGGCGCAGCCTGCATCGACATTGCCTGGAGCGAAGGCACGGAACTAGATGCAAAGAACTGTGGCGTAGACGAGTCCAAGCTCGATGCAGACAAATTGTGCGCATGCACGTCACTTGTAGCGAAAGCCGTGACAATGTTAGGATGCGGATGATCTCCTACTGCTGGCGAAAGTGGAAGACTAAGTGATGAGCCTGTTAAGCCAACGGATAATGATTCAACCAGCGAAACACGCCAAGATTCGGCCACAGAACCAGAGGCGGAACTAGCACCCAGGCTGGAGCCAGAAGTAATGCTCTCAGCCTCTGGCGATAGTGAGCGAGAGGTCGGTGACTGACTTGATGGCGGCTGTGATGTAGGTGCAGAGACCGACTGTCGTGGAAATGGTGGTCGCATTTGTCCGGTGGCGGCGGGCAGAAGGGATGGTGGTGATAGAGACGACTGAGGCTCTACCCATCCACTTGGCATCAATTTCTTCAACAGATAACAAGGGTCATCTCTTGCCCGCGGTGACGGTCTGGACGCCACCTTGTGGGCGTCGGCATCCATCTTCATGCTTGTGGGCTCATCGCTCCCACTCGCGGCCGCCTTGGTGGGTTCCGATATCGCCGAAGCGTCCACCTTTTGCCTCTCAGATCGCTTACTGATATCCAACGCTGAAGGACTATCTTCACCCACAACCATTGCGACCCCATCACCTGAACCGGGATCTGACCCCAACCCACCGTACGCACTACCGCTCTCATCCCTGCTCCCCGTCAAACTCTCACTCTCCCCCGCACGGTCCCCGCCATCTCCGCCTCTTGTACTACCTGTCCTCTCACACCCATTATCCTCGCCTAGACAGTTCTTGTCCTCGACGCTCTCCAACATCCTCTGCCTCCGCTTGTTTAGTTCGCGCCTCACACCATCGAGCACGGCGTCGATGGCGATGAAGCCACCCGTGCGGCCGACACCAGCAGAGCAGTGCAATAGCACTGGCTGCTGGTGTAGCGTATGCTTCATGATACCGGAACCTGGGCTGACCGAATCAAGCGATGGGCTCGTCCCTCCGCTGCTGCTAGAGCTAAAGCTACTGCTCCGGCTTCTCGCCTCACGCCGGATGCCACCAAGGCAAGATGGGGGACTCGTCCACATTGAGGAATCCTCTAACGACCAAGCGACAGGAGCCTGCTTTTCCACTTCCTTGATGAGACGGAGGACACCATGCGGATTTTCGGGAACGTTAAGATCAGGCCAATCCAGATACTGTAGCTGCACGACACGACGTGGAGGAATATGTGGGTATTCGGTATGACTGAGCTCGAGGACCCGCTTGACGATAGACTCAAACGGATCCTCGTGGCCGCTGTCATTGTGGCTCTTGCGACTATCAAGGTGAAGCTGATCCTCTGCCTTATTCTCGCTGTTGGATCCTTGGGATGCTACTGTGGGCAGAGGTGGTGCTGAGGGGAAGAACGAACCTGCGTTGAATACACCATCCTTGCTGCTCCAGGACGCCTGTTCTATTGCGCCAGACTCCTCAACAAGCCTTAGACGCAAGGGGCCGAAGACATCACCAGACCAATAGTTCCCGCACTTGACTGTCGCGCCTTCAACTTCACGCGTCAGCATGACGATCACATGAACATTCTGCTCCCAGACGAGCCTGGGGACAGGGACAAGGAATTAGATGAAGCCACGATGCAGACAAGAAGGACGTCGAGAACATTAAAAGGCGATAAAGAATATCAGAAATGAGCATGAAGACAATCGAGGAAAACAAGAATGTGACTTACGTCCAAAAGTCCACGAACGTCTCCGGCAACGGACCCTGCGTAGCAATGTACCTCTTCTTCGTGCCTAAGGGCTGCACATAAGACGCATTGACATAATCGTCATTGTCCTCTTGCGTAATAGATGGCGTTGTAAAAGGGGCTCCAGACGGAATGGGCTGGGATGAGAGCAAGAACTGGGAAGCGGAGGGCAGTGTGAGTGGGTAAAGTGGGGGAAGCTCAGCCTTCTGAAGATAAGGCCCTGGCGGTCGCTTTAATTTGTGTTTCCGCAGGCGGACACGTGCGTGTTCAAAAGGCCAGATGTTCCGGTACCTTGATCCCGTGAGAAAGAGTAAGCATGCGAGTTGAATACAACGAAACAAGACAGGAGGAACAGACAACACAGCGGCGATGGCATCCATGATGCATGATGGAAAGCACAGGGAGAAAAGGAACAGAAATAAACCCCTGTAGAAGACAAACTCACCGGTTCTTGGCTCCTTTCTCAACACCAGCGGTGATGCTATATGGGAACGAACCCTTAGCGTGGTCACCATTCCCCTTGCCCTTGCCCTTTATACTGCTCTTGCCTCCTTGTCTCCTGCCTTTCTTCTCTTCATGCCATTTACCTGTTCGCTCGCCATCGCTGCCAGCGTCATTATGGACCACAGGACCACTCTCACGCGAATGATGCTGCATGACGCCCATCAAGCGTCGCTGCTCGCTGAGCTCGATGCGGAAGAATTGCATGGCAAGGGCTTCGGAGCCCTCAGCGACATCCTCTGGATGAATGGCGAGGCGGCCACCTTGCTTAACGTGGACGTGCGCTTGCTCACGCTCCCGATCACTTGAGCAATCATCTCCACTCTCACTCACGGCGCTGCCATCGCAGCTGCCGCGGCCGCGGTTACGACTGCCGCCTGAAACTCTGTCGTCGTTATCGTTGTCTGACCCTTGGCCAATGGCCCCGGCCCATCGCCCGATCTTCCTGAGCCAGGAAAAGGGCAGCTCTTCGATGCGATCCTTAGCGGCGCGGCTGATGCGTAGTGGGATGCACTCGGTAATGCCATGTGATAACTCGAGATTTTGACGAATGGTGTCGTAGAAAGGATTGAAAGGCACATTCAAGTTTACCCCGGAACTTAGAGAATTGATGACAGGTGTAGAGACGGTCATCAACAGGGGGGAGCCAAGACTAATGGCATGGGACGAGATAGAGACGTGAGCAGACTGTGCATGTTGACCTTTGGCCGCAGCCACTTTGAGATAGTGCTCGCGATGGACGACACCGGAGCGCTGTGAGGAGGTGGTGGAGTCGAAGGTGAAAGCGCTCATGGGAAGATGTTTGGTACGAAGGACGGGACGGAGCCGGGGTGACAGGGCAGGCTGTATTGCGTGGCTAGCGGCGGTGGAGGGGGAAGAGCAAACGTCGTCAAGATCGTCATCGTCGGAGGGGACGTATGAAAAATCGATGAGATCATGTCTATCGCGCCACACCGCCTGAAACCCACCCCTGAGCCAGGTGAGTTCGCGTGAGAGTGGAGCTGTGCTGAAGCCAGAGCTTGCGGACGGGTCCAGAGCCGAATCAGAGCCGCGTACGCCTTCTGAGTGAAATTTCCTAAGAAGCCCAAGGATGTTGCTGCCCTGTGGAAGACTACTGGAGTCGGCGTCATAGACGAGAATACGGGTGGCGGACCGCCAATTCAAGAAGTTTTTACGGGCAGCGCGGGTGGGGAGCATATCCGCGAGTTTAGCGGTGGGGAAAAGAGGACGCTTGAGAAGGGTGGACGGTACGGAAAGGGGCAGAGCATTGGGGAGACGAGATGAGAGGTGAGTTGCATGAGAACGAAGATCTAGGATGAGGGTATGTGGATCTGCCAGCAGGTCGGGTAGAGCATCAGAGGAGACGGAGGGAAAGACAGAGGAGGGAGAGGAATGCAAGGAAGGGGGGGACGGGGAGAGGGACGAGGAGGGTATCGAGAGAGGGAGGCGCAGTGGGGACGAACGAGATAGGGCGGGCGAGGGCGAGGACGGGATTATGGGGAGCGCGACTGCGGGGTTGGAGAAATGGGCGTCGATTGCCTGGGCAAAAGACAAGACGGTGGGGTCGTGGCCGGACTGGGGCTGGGGCTGGGGTGAGTGGGAGAGAGAGAAGAAATCCATGGGGGATCGGCAACGGCGACTCGGACGACAACGCTGATGAAGCAACTCCTGCGCAGATCCACGGGTCAAGGTCTAGCCTCCTCTGACGTCACCCCTTATGATGTCACTTTCCTGTCTCGGTCTCACCTCCGCTATTATTCCAGCCTGATTCATATTTTTACCATCTGTGTCCTTTATCACGTCCGCCCGGACGCAGCCGACCTCTTGCCCGCAACCCCGCCCCACTACGCCTAATATGTCCACGAGCGTCTGCATCGTATCCATTAATGAATAGACTCGCTTCTTCCGTATCGCACATGGTTTTGCATCATCGCCGCGTCGATTGGCTGTCATAAAGCTCCCATCAATATCAATCTACTTGACAGATCTCAGCCACCGGCACGACCTCCGCTTGACCCGGTGCCTGTCTTCCCCCATTCGGCTATCGCCGTAAATAAGCTTGTTACACAAGCGTCGCCGTTCAACTCTGCCATTACTGGTACTGGTACCGTGGTCACTTGCAGTATCCCCATTGCGGCCATCTTCATTAGGAGGTGTCTCGCTGTTGCGCCACCATGTACACCGCAGCCGGGGCCTTAATCGTTGTTATCACAACTGTGTTGTCTTCCCAAACGCGCCATATCCTCAGCGACAAAATTTGTCGGAAACATCAGACGCGAGGGATTATAACTAGTACTCAATGTGACAATCCCATCCAATAC